>CM059186.1:23986787-24024406 GCA_030323885.1 Branchipolynoe longqiensis
GGCCAGTCACTCTTCTGCCTAACTTTATATAGGTATATATATGTGCATATATAGTATATATGTGCATATATAGTACAGGTATGCGGGTATTACAGTACTTACCTGCTAAAATACCTCAGGGTGTTTGACGCCCGTGCCTTGCAAAGTTATAAACCACTGCCTTGTGGTGTACAGGTACTTGATAGAACCAAAGGATAAGGGAGTAAACCCTAACAAAAACCATGCTTCCGTAGCAGCATTAAGGGTGGTGATGAATGGAACTCCCAACATCTCCCGACCAGCCACTGCAGGGACAAATAGTTTGCGCCTGTCTTGACATGTTCTTGCCAGTGTGAGATGTCTATTTGCTCCCCGAGAGAATGCTGCTAGTAACTTGCAAAAGCCAGGATCACTTCAACACTTTGCAACCAGCTTTTATGAAATGCACAACTGCACAAAATAGTGGCGCTTAAGATATAAAAGCTATCTTTGTCGCATTGCGACTGACAGCTCGATGATGTGCATATGTACAAGTAGAAGGCACATGTGTACACATGTATCAAAGTAACCCGTGTGTAGTGATGGATGTGAAGAGGAACCGTTTGACGTGCCTGTTCTCTACACACAGTCACGCCGATTACAATACCAGTCACACCGCGCCGGCGCCATTGTGTGAGGCGACTTCCGGGCGGGTGCAATCACTCAGGTAGGTCTGGCGTAATTCTGTGTGAACAGTTTTCACGGGGAGCAGCAGGCCCGTCGGCAAGGGGGAGCAGGCCGGGCGGCAGGCGGGTGGGGGGGGGGGGGGGCAGCAGGTCGGGCGGCAAGGGGGGGGGGGGGGGGCAGGTCAGGAGGCTGGGGGGAGGGTGAGGGGGAAGAGCAGGCCGGGTGGCAGGGGGGGAGGGAGAGGGCGGGCGACAGGGGGGAGCAAACGGGGAGGGTGGGGGCGGGGGGGGGGGGGGGGCGCGGACGCTAGAGAGGAGCCTGCCGGGTGGCAGGGGGGTGGGCGGCGAGAGGGGCTAGGGCGGGCGGGGCGGGGGGGGGGGGGGGGCGCAGGCCGGCTGTCTGGGGTAGCACGCCGGCCGGCAGGGGGGAGCAAGGTGGGCGGCAGGGCGGAGTAGGGCGGGCGGCCTGGGGGAGCAGACCGGCCTGTTGAGGGGAGCAGACCGGCTCCTTAATGGAGCGGCTCGGCACACCACCTGCTTAACTCCCCCCTCCCCCCCCCCCCCGCCCACCTCACAGACACACGCCCGAGTGGGCCGTAAACCTTTGGAGGCGTACGTGCCTAACTGGATGCTCGCACATCCACACCTGCCCAAAGACATCTATTACATAGCCTACACCACACCCACCACCACACCTCACACACTACCCCTGCGACCACCACCACCTCTACCTAACAGATTCAACACCTGCAACTTCACCACCACATCCAGTGGGTGTGGTGGCCGAATTGGTAGAGCGCGGGCTCCCGTGCGGGAAATTGCGAGTTCGGTTCCCGGGCGAGTCAAACCAATGACTTATAAAATTGCTATTTGTCATTTCCTAGCCTGGCGCTAGGCATTAATAGGATAGGGCAAGAACTGGTTAGTTCAGTGTCACGATAATATGACTGAGTGGGATATCGGGTCATGGTGCTGGTGGGCTGATTTCCCAGTTGGGCAGCACTATAAAGTAGCTATGAGTGTGCATTGTCACAAGTCGATACTCGTCCTGATATGACCTTAGATGTTGCCAGGATGTAAAACTCCAACAACCAGCCAAAACCTATGACAACCACCCACCGCCACCACCACCCCTACCCCTACCATCCCACCACCTCCACCTAACAGATTCACCATCAGCACCCCCAACCCCCACCCGCACCGCCACAATTGGCCACGTGACCCGATATTCCCACTCAGTCACATTATCCTGACATCGAGCTAACCAATCCTTGCCCCCATTCTGCTGATGCTCAGTACCAGGCTAGGTAGCGACAGGTATACATTTTGTAAGTCACTGATTTGATCTCGGCTGGTGGTTTGAACCCACAAGAAGTCAGCCAGTGCTGTTAGACTTAGAGATTTGGACATTAGGTCTGGTCCGTTTGTGAAGAGGATAGATACTGAAGGTTATTGTGGAAGGTAAGCGGATGCTATGATGGAATAGTTATATATAACTTATAAGGCAGTGATCCGCCTATCAGCGTGGCTGGCTTTGTGTATAAATCCAGGTATATAATATATATGTATAGAGAGAGATCATAGAGGCTTATTATCTATGATATGGGTATACATATATGCCGAAAGATGTGATGTATACAGTATAAAGGCACGGAAGGGAATTATTTCCTTATTATTATTGTGTTTATTATTAGTATTATTATTTATTACACGATATACTGTACTGCCTCCTTCATGTTCTTGACTGGTGGCGCCACCTCCGGCGCTCCCCGTTACCTTCATACCCTAAAAACATCACTCGCGTCGGAAATATATACACATATACACATATACTCATGTACGCATGCACACATACACACATACATACATACACATACACACATACACACATACACACATACATACACATACACACATACACACATACACATACACACATACACACAAACATACATGTGCACATATGCACATATATACATATGTTCATATATATATACACATATACTAGTTTACCTACATAATGAACAAGAGGAAGACATGATAGTGGGTCAGAGTGTATTTTCTCTGGCTAGAGAACAAACGCCAAAGGACGAAGTCCCCCCACCCACTAGTCTAGAGTTCATTAAAGTTGCATAGTCCGATGGTTTTGCGTTTTGATCATTTTTCTGAGATAAATATTTTAAATTGATCGTTATAATCTACCTTATTTCAGGTAAAAGTAACTTTGATTTTAAATGGATAAGTTTCGAGATATTTGAGATTCAAACATGCAAACTTAGTTTTGGCAAGCACGCCAAAACTCTGACACCATAGACTTCAAAATAACAGGTTCTATCAACTTGTCTTTATGTTCCCTTCTATGTGGCAATACATGCTTAATATGTGCATCAATATTTAAGTTAGATATGTAGCGTCAAATCTATATCATTATTTTGCTTTTGAAAATTTGATGGTTTCAAGTTCTGTAAAGTTCATCTTCAGTGTGCTCTGCTGAGACTGCAAAAGCGGTTGCTACCTTCATGTCGTTCACGATTCTGAGAGTGAGCAGAGTTTTCAGGTAGGTAAAGACAGTGTCAGTTGAACAGTCGCCTCTGGCGCGGAGCTCCTTGAGGGAAGTCCCTGTCATCAAGAGGAAAGTGCACCCACCCCTACGGAGGGAGTGGGAGGAGCCAGCCTTCTCTGCGAACAGTTTCAAGGTTGCTTGGTAGTATGAGTAGGGGAGGGGAACGGAATCCCTGCCGGGCAGAGGGAAGTGGAAGGCCATAGCATCCGGAGGGGCCCTGACCTGATCAAAGTGCCGCTCAGTCCAGTGAACGGCACATATCTCGGTGTTAGGGCAGCAGACAACAGGAAGCTGGAGGACCTGGTCATGGAATTGTATAGTCTTAGATCGACGGAAGAAGTCCTTGCGGAGGAGTGAAGAGTCCGAGAGAGTCACCTGGCACTTCCTGCGCAGAGCTCGGCAGCTGCACAGCAATGCAGCCCTCCATGCGATGTGGCCCGGGTTGGTAGTCAACAGGGCCAGCATCCTAATGAGGATGGAGGGGAGCAAGGGAAGAGCCTGGTGGGGGGCGAATGAACGTTCCCTACGGATCCCCCGGAGGGTGGAGGCTATCTCATAGTCAGTGTAGACTATAGGCGAAGAGCCATGCTGCCTCAGGAAGTTGTTCAGTCCGCTCAAGTACCTAAGTACTAATGAGTACTTGAGCTTCCTGACAAGCCAGGTTGCGTAGAGCGCTACCTGGGGAGAGGGGCAGGGGAGTGGAGAGTGGTTCTCTGCGAACTCCCCCACAAACTCCAGATACTTGCTTACTTGCACGGCTCTGGTGGTCACGGAGTTTGGGGCGTAGGACATCCTTTTGAACCAGCACTTCTCCTTGACCAACTCCGTGAATCCTGGAATGGCACAGAGTGGAGTCATCAAAGAGGTGGGTGCAGCACATCGTCCTGCCGGCATCAGCATCATGAAGACCCCTACACTCCCAGGACCGTCGAGCCTGCTTAGGGCTTCAGTAACTCTGTTGTCGCCGTTCCTCATGTAAACAGAGGAAATCTGGAAGTTATAGTCAGAATAGGCGGCGGAGGAAGAACATGATTTCAGGTGATTTGAAGCGGCCGGTGTTAAGGGCGACCCGGACAGTGGCGCTGTCTGTGACCATGACCACAGAAGTGTCCCTCCAGCAGTGGCCCCAGGTGGCAGCGGCAGCATAGGTGGCCCACATCTCCTTTATGTTAATATGGGAGCTGTGGGCGACCGTAGGGCAGAGGGGAAGGTGGTGGTGCCCAAAGCGCCCCCCAAGGTCGTCATCGTCATCTGGGCGGAAGGCCCCAGCAACCCAGGGGGTAGAGTGGACATCACTGTAGGTTGAGACGTGGGGAGAGGAACTCCTGAGGATCCGGGCCTTACCATTGAACCTGGCTGCAAAGCCCCGCCACCAGTCAATGTCGTCCCTGAATCCCTTGCACAGGCTGACTAGGTGGTGGGGCTCGCAAACGGTGCCAGTACTGTCATAGACAGAAGGTGTGGCCCCCTCTGACCACCTTGGAGCAATGGGCAAGGAGCCCTCCGAGCCTCTCGAGGGCCTTCCTTGTGGCTCTCTTGCGGCCAGAGACCTCCTCCAGGACGAGGAGGAGGTGCTCGCGCTTATCGTCGGGGAGGCTCATCTCAAGCTTGACAGAGTCAATATTAATCCAAGGAAATGGACCAGGGTGTTCGGGGAAAACAGCTTCTTGAAGTTGACTTGGAACCCAATCTGGCGAAGGATTCCGATCAGCTTCCCCTGGTCCCTGCAGACACCCTTGAAGTCGCTACTGATGAGACAGAAGTCGTCAAGATAGTTTATTGAGCCTCTCGACCCCCTCCCGGATGGTGCAGCGAACAACGAAGTCAGATATTTTGCTGAAGAGGTAGCGGCTAGAGGAGAGCCCCATGCAGAGCCTATTGTCCTTCATGGAGGTACTCATGCCTCCAGCAAAGTTCCATTGGAGCCCCTGGCGATCCCGATCATCAGGGTAGATGGAGACCGCATGGTAGGCGTTCTTAATGTCGACCGTGCACATAAGGTCGCTGGTCTCCATCAGCTCTGCAACAGAGTCAACAGAGTTGTACCTGAACTTGACACAGACCTGGTCGGTGTAGTTGTTGACCGACCGGCCATGGGGCCTGCTGCAGTCGACGATGGGCAAGCCTCCCCCACCATCCTTGGGAACACAGAAGACGTCATGAACGCAAGCAGGGGGGGGATCAACGACAGAGATGCAGCCACGGTCAATCTCGGAGAGGAATTTCGCATCAACCGTTGCTCTATCATTTTCATCAAGGATGACCTTGTGGCTGGAACCATAGTCAACGTCACAAGTGGGGTATATAACCCTAAAACCAAAAAAACAAACGCCCCTGAGAATATATTCAAAATCAGGATCAGTGTCACCACGGAGAAAGAGTTCACAGAAGGTATGGCATGGTTTGAGTTGAGCTGGGAGACTGGCGATACAGTGTTCGCAGGCACAAGTCCTAGATGCACATTCATCAGAAACATGAAAGACGAGGTCAGGGGCATCACTGGCCTGGCTGGTAGTGATTCTGAGGACAGTTGTTGCAGAGCCGATGCAGGCAACGGAGAACCAGTCCTGAGGGCTTGTGTTGCTGACAGCCCATGTGGCTATGTGGTCGGCCCCACCCCCTCCGGTAGGCTTGTCAGCAGGATGGCCTCCATCAACAACAACACCCCCCACACCACTCTTGGGGGGAAGTGGGTGGGGGGGCAAGATGGCCGCCGGCGACCGCAGGAGCAGTAAACTCCCCCCTCCTCCTGGCAGAAGGGGGGGGGGGACAAGATTGCCACTGTCGGCGGCGGCAACATCAACACCCCCAACCCCCTGGTGGGTGGGGAGGGTGACGGGGTCTACAGGCCGACACCCCAGGGGGCAGGTTGCATCACATATGAAACACTTAATGGGTTCCCATCCGCTGGGGTCTCTCCACGGTCGACCGCTGCAGATTCAAGTTTCTCGCCACCAGGAGCGTCCCCCACACACGTGGAGCAGGGCGCGTTCCTGCCAAAACCAACAGCAGCAGGGCGGGTATCAATGGCGGCGGGGTTACCGACCACGGCCTCAGCCTTGTGTTTAGCCTCATGCTTAGCCTCGTGCTTCACCGCCTCGGGCTTCACAGATTTAGCGGCCATCCTCTCAGCCGAAGTTCTACAAGATACATGTTTAACCTGTCCGTCCGCTTCCTCAACTGGTTACTGGCACAAGCCTCCAAATCGCCTTCATGGTGGGCAACTCCACAGAAGGAGCAAAAGGGGGCACAGGCATCAGTGGATGAGAGGACGCCCGTGCAGCTCAATTTCTCGGCGTTCTCAGCGTTCTCGGCGTTCCCAGCGTTAAGTGAGTAGGACAGTGAGCGGGCTAGCGATGGCCCCACTGTCGGAGTTGAAGCCTGAGCAGTAGATGAGTACTCCGATGCTCAACCACCCGATCACTGGTGGGTGGGTGTTAGGATCGTATAGTATTCCGCGTTATTATACTCGTATAAATTGTATACAGCATATATATACATATATATATACACATGTACACATGTCCACATATACAAAGAGGAACCCTATTTGCGCATATATATATATATATATATATATATAATGAGGGCAGGTGTCCTAAGATCACCCTGCAGACTTACCATTGATAGATAAGGCCTGGGCGGGGATCCCCGCTCTGATAGCGGGGTCAGGTGGGAATGGGCGCGACTTGTGCCAGCCAATCAGATGTTCGAAGATCACGTGTGCGTGCAAGAAGTGTGGGGGGGGGGGGGAGAGGAAGGAAGGAACCAAACATTGGCGTCTCCCTTTTGGGACACGCGTTTGGGGGGGGGGGGGGGGAGCCACATCGTCCTGTGGCTTCAGAAGCCATCAATGAACTTAGAGCCCCGGCAAGATGCGGCACGGGCGACAGGCCGGGGGAAATTACATTCAATTTGTACATCTGTATGCCTATCCGGTGGGAGCGCCGCTTCATTTGACAAACAAATTACACGAGGTCGGGACGCCCGCCGCCCCCTGGTGCGCCCACTTCCGGGTTGGTGGAGGAGGATACAATGGGAGCTGCCGGGCAAGTGGCAGCGTAAACACGGGTTGGTTGGCTATTGCGATGCGTGTACCCAACCAAATGCAGGACGGGGCCTTTCCGCAGTAATAGCCCGGTATTCACAGGATTGGTTGGTTTTTGGAGTTTGTCATCCTTGCAACATCTAAGGTCATATCAGGACGGGGCCTTTCCACGGTAATAGCCAGGTATTCACAGCATTTGTTGGTTTTGGGAGTTTTTCATCCTGGTAACATCTAAGGTCATATCAGGACATGGCCTTTCCACGGTAATAGCTTGGTATTCACAGGATTGGTTAGTTGTTGGAGTTTTACATCCTGGTAACATGTAAGGTCATCATATCAGGACACGGCCTTTCCATGGTAATATCCCTGTATTCACAGGATTGGTTAGTTGTTGGAGTTTTACATCCTGGTAACATCTAAGGTCATTATATCAGGACGCGGCCTTTCCACAGTAATACCCCGGTATTCACAGGATTGGTTAGTTGTTGGAGTTTTACATCCCAGTAAAATCTAAGGTCATATCAGGACGGCGCCTTTCCATGGTAATAGCCCTATATTCACAGGAAGAGAATGAGGGTGGGGGAGGGGTTGGTTTCTTTCTTCCTTTCTTCGGGTACTGACTTGTTCGTTTTGTTTGTTGGGGTTTTACGTCATACCAACAGCTATGGTTAATTCAGGATGGGCACTGACTTGTTAGTTGGTTCGTTTGTTGTTGGAGTTTTACATCCTGGTGACATCCAAGGTCATATCAGGATGGGTACCAACTTGTGACAGTGTGCACTCATGGCCACTTTATAGTGCTGCCTTTACTGGGAGACCAGGCCACTGGCACCATGACCTGATTTCCCATTTAGTCCCATTATCCTAACCCTGAGCTAACCAGTTATTGTCCTATCCTAGTAATGTCAAGCTCCAGGCTGGGTAATGACAGGTATTAATTTTATAATTCATTGCTTTGACTCGACCGGGAACTGAACTCCCGATCTCCCACACGAGGCCCGCGCTCTACCGATTCGGCCAACGCGCCCAGTCGAGGATACAATGGGAGCTACCAGGCAAGTGGCAGCATAAACACGGGTTGGTTGGCTATTGCGATACGTGTACCCAACCAAATACAGGCCTTTCCATGGTAATAGCCCGGTATTCACAGGATTGGTTGGTTGTTGGAGTTTTACATCCTGACAACATATAAGGGCATATCACGATAGGGCCTTTCGATGGTAATAGACCTGTATTCACAAGAAGAGAATGAGAGTGGGGGGGGGGGGAGATTTAAGGTGGGTTTGTTTGCTTCTTACTTTCTTTCTTTGGGGTTTCATGTCCTAACAACATGCACGGTCATATCTGAAAATGCTATAATACAAGGACTTGTGAAAATAGGAGAGACTGATCGTGGATTTACCTCTGTCATATGGAGGCATTTCTACAAACTACTGTACGTAAAGGCCCTGTCACACGTCACCGGAGTGGGGAACCAGATAGAAACCGGACACTGTCCAGTGAAATACGTCAATGTCCGTTTTATATACGGTACTCATCCGGCATGTCGATTCTATATCTGGTGGTGTCCGGTGTGTACAGTGTCAAGTTTTGAACATGCATAAAACTTGTACTGGACACCACCGGACTGACGTGTACGGTTGGTGTCCGTTTTAAGTCCGTTTTGTCTGGTTCATGTTTTGTCTGGTTCATGTCCGTTACCCATCCGTTACGTCTCCGGTTTGCTTCCGGCAAAGTCTGTTGATGGTGTTGGGGGAATTCGGTCCGTCATTTTTTTTCGGTGCGTCCGTGACAGTCTGGTGGCTATTCGTTAATGTTTGGTCTGTCCGTTTGACATTTGGTTGTCGTCCGGTTATCATCCAGTTATCATCCGGTGGCTATTCGTTAATGTACGGTCCTTGTCTGTTTAGTGTTCATTTCGTCTGGGCGCCTTTGCAACATTTCGACACATTTCGGTACATTTTGATACTGGACACCAACGGACTAGAAAATTCTTTGTCCGGTTGTGTCTGGTGGTCAATCCGGTAAGGTGTGACAGACGCTTAAACAACCAACCAATCGTATAGAGTTCGGTGCATTTCCATAACATAATATATCTAAGTAGCACACTGCATGTAGGGTTTGGAAACAGGCACTGTGGTTGGTTGTTGGAGCTTTATGTCCTGGTAACATCTAAGGTCATATCAGGATGGCTACCCACTTCTGACAGTGTGCACTCATGACAACTGCATAGTGCTGCCCCACTGGGAAAGCAGTCTGTAGTTTTATGTCCTGGTAACATCTAAGGTCATATCAGGATGGCTACCCACTTCTGACAGTGTGCACTCATGACAACTGCATAGTGCTGCCCCACTGGGAAAGCAGGCCACTGGCACCATGACCCAATATCCCACTCAGTGACATTATCCTAACACTGATCTAACCAGTCCTTGCCCTATCCTATTAATGCCGAGCGCCAGGCTAAGAAGCGACAAGTATCAATTTGATAAGTCATTGGTTTGACTCGACGAGAACTGAATACCGGATCTCGCAGACACGAGGCCAGCGCTCTAGAGATTCGGCCACCGCATGCGGTATTATCATCTACATGCAGCATGTATGCATACATGGATGTATGTATGTATTTGTGGAATGTGAAAATCAGACATCACATACACGTGTTATATATCATATATTGTGTAAATTCTTTGTTGTATAATGTATAATCTGTTATTTTTATTTGTTTGATGTTGGGGATAGGTTGTCACGTGGACCACTTGAATAATATTTTTAATATATAAATTGCTACTGAACAGATTGATCCCTACTTAAGAATTCCTTTTTAGTGATTGTTTGTTTATGTACATGCACTTCTGTTTGCCGCTGTGCAGTAGTGGTCATAATCCATATGGATTTATTCCCTTTATCAATACTTTCTGTAAACTTGTGAAAATCGGGGAGTTTCAAATTTGTTTTGTTTTTTATTATATTTATACGCATAGTTTGTTTGGTATGGTGGCCTCTACTATCGGTGGTCAGGAGCAAAATGACAGAATGTTCATTGCTGTATTAAATTGCATAGCGTGCCTAAGAGATTACGTGAGCACAGTGTAAAGGTAGTAGACAAGTCCAGTACTGATTGAGACGACCTTTAGTGTAGCTCCCAACTGCTATATAAAAGTAGGTCATGTACTTAAAGGTAAGGTAACATGACCAAAACAACTTGGCATATTCACCATTATTATGATCAAATATGAGTAGTCATATTTTGAATAGTTTGAAGCAAGCTATTCACCAGAAGTTATTTAGGGCCCAATGATAAATTATCCAAATTCACCAGACGGGATGGCCGAATGAGTTGAGCGTCCGTTTCCCATTTTGGTAGATGGTGGGATTCGAACCCATGCGTTTGAACCCTCGTCGAGACAAACCAATGACTTAACAATTTGATTGTTGTCGCTTCCTAGCCAGGTGCTCGGCATCATTAGGATAGGGCAAGGACTAGTCAGCTCAGGTTAGTTGTAGTTTTACGTCCTTGCAACATATACGGTCGGGGTTAGCTCAGTATCAGGATAATATGACTGAGTGGGACTGGTGCCGGTGGCCTGGTCTCCTACTGGAGCAGCATTATAAAATTGCCATGAGTGCACACTGTCACAAGTCGGTCCTGATACGCCCTTAGATGTTAGTAGGACGCAAAACCCTAACAAATATATATAGAGACACTGGTGGGTGTGCTTGGTTGTTGTATAGCGAGGTGAAAGAAGGTCGGTCGAGAAATAAAATAAAATAAATTAAAGGGTGGTGCTATATGCACGTGTCGGGGAAGGTCGGCGGGCATTAAAATGGTGGCACTGAAGCCAGGGCCGAGGTGGGGGGGGATGAGGGGTGGGGGGTAAGGGTGTGATGAGGGGATTGGTGGGGATGAGAGGTGGGTGGGGGGAGTGGAGGGATGAGGGTGTGATGAGGGTGGGTGTGGATGAGGGGGTGAGGTAGGGGAAGACGGGGTGGGGGATGAGGGGTGGGGAGGGTGGGGTGGGCCTGCAGGGAGCTATATCCGTTGTAGCTTATTTAGATAACGCGAGGGTTAGAGAGCTGAGGTGATGGGGGAATGCTGGTAGGATGGGGTGGAGGTTGGTGAGGTGGAGTTGGGGGTGAGGTGAAGTGGGGGTGAGGTGGAGGGGGGGTGATATGCAGGTGAGGGTGAGGTGGAGGTGGGGCGTGAGGTGGAGGGGTGTGAGGTGGAGTTGGGGGTGAGTTGGATGTGGGGGTGAGGTGGAGGTTGGTGTGAGCTGGAGGTGGAGTGAGTTGGAGGTTGTGGTGAGGTGGAGGTGTGGGGTTAGGTGGGGGTGAGGTGGAGGTGGGGGGTGAGTTGGAGTTGGAGGGGTTGGGTGGAGGTGGGGGTGAGGTGGAGTTGGAGGGGTTAGGTGGAGGTGGGGGTGAGGTGGAGTTGGAGGGTTAGGTGGAGGTGGGGGTGAGGTGGAGTTGGAGGGGTTAGGTGGAGGTGGGGGTGGAGTGAGGTGGAGGTGGAGTGAAGAGATATCGAATATGTAATATGTGTGTGCTGGTGACTGGCGGTGAGTGGACTGTGAGTGTGTGTGTATGCTGGTGACCGACAGTGAGTGGACTGTGTGTGTGCTGGTGACTGGTGGTGAGTGGACTGTGTGTGTGTGCTGGTGACTGGTGGTGAGTGGACTGTGTGTGTGTGCTGGTGACTGGTGGTGAGTGGACTGTGTGTGTGTGCTGGTGACTGGTGGTAAGTGGACTGTGCGTGTGGTTGTGTGCTGGTGACTAGCGGTGAGTGGACTGTGTGTGTGTGCTGGGGACTGGTGGTGAGTGGACTGTGTGTGTGTGTGCTGGTGACTGGCGGTGAGTGGACTGTGCGTGTGGTTGTTTGCTGGTGACTAGCGGTGAGTGGACTGTGTGTGTGTGCTGGAGACTGGCGGTGAGTGGACTGTGTGTGTGTGCTGGTCACTGGCGGTGAGTGGACTGTGTGTGTGTGCTGGTGACTGGCGGTGAGTGGAGTGTGTGTGTGTGCTGGTGACTGGTGGTGAGTGGACGGTGAGTGTGTGTGCGCTGGTGACTGGCGGTGAGTGGACTGTGTGTGTGTGCTGGTGACTGGTGGTGAGTGGACTGTGTGTGTGTTCATTCTGGTGACTGGTGGTAAGTGGACTGTGTGTGTGTTCATGCTGGTGACTGGTGGTAAGTGGAGTGTGAGTGTGTTCATGCTGGTGACTGGTGGTGAGTGGAATGTCTGTGTGTGCTGGTGACTGGCGGTTAATGGACTATGAGTGTGTGCTGGTGACTGGTGGTGAGTGGACTGTGAGTGTGTGTGTGTGTTGGTGACTGGTGGTGAGTGGACTGTGAGTGTGTGTGCTGCTGACTGGTGGTGAGTGGACTGTGAGTGTGTTCATGCTGGTGACTGTCGGTGAGTGGACTGTGTGTGTCTGCTGGCGACCAGCGGTGAGTGGACTGTGAGTGAGTGTGTGTAGGTGACTGGTGGTGAGTGGACTGTGAGTGTGTGTGTTGGTGACTGGTGGTGAGTGGACTGTGAGTGTGTTCATGCTGGTGACTGGTGGTGAGTGGACTGTGTGTGTGCTGGTGACTGGCAGTGAGTGGACTGTGAGTGAGTGTGTGTTGGTGACTGGCAGTGAGTGGACTCTGAGTGTGTGTGTGCTGGTGATTGGCAGTGAGTGGACTGTGAGTGTGTGTGCTGGTGACTGGCAGTGAGTGGACTGTGAGTGAGTGTGTGTTGGTGACTGGTGGTGAGTGGACTGTGAGTGTGTGTGTGTTGGTGACTGGTGGTGAGTGGACTGTGAGTGTGTTCATGCTGGTGACTGGTGGTGAGTGGACTGTGTGTGTGCTGGTGACTGGTGGTGAGTGGACTGTGAGTGTGGGTGCTGGTGACTGGCAGTGAGTAGACTGTGTGTGTGTTGGTGACTGGTCGTGAGTGGACTGTGAGTGTGTGTATTGGTCACTGGTGGTGAGTGGACTGTGAGCGTGTGTGTGTGCTGGTGACTTGTGGTGAGTGGACTGTGAGTGTGTGTGTGTGCCGGTGACTGGTGGTGAGTGGACTGTGAGTGTGTGTGTGTGCCGGTGACTGGTGGTGAGTGGACTCTGAGTGTGTGTGTGTGTATGGTGAGGGGAGTAAGGGAGTGTGAGTGTGTGGGTATGTGTGTGTTTGTTGGTAACCGGCGGTGAGAGGAGTGTGAGTGAGTGTGTATATGTGTGTGTGCTGGTGCCTGGCGGTGAGGAGAGTGTAACTATGTGAGTCTGAGTGTGTGTGCTGGTGCCCTGCGGTGAGGGGAGTGTGTGTGTATGTGTGCTGGTGACCAGTGCTGAGGGGGGAGTGTGAGTGAGTATGTATATCTGTGTGTATGCTGGTGACCGGGCTGTGGGTGGGAGGGCACTTTGGAGTGGGTGTTTAGGCGGGGCTAACATGCGCAGAGCGGGCCGCCCGACGCGGGGTGGCGCAGACAGAGACACCGAGGGCGGCGCGTTAAAGCCGGGCGCCCCGTCTCTTTCTGCCCGCCCTAAATGGGATCCCCACGCGCCGCGCAGCCATTTGTGGATTGGGTATAGATGGGTCAAGGTGACGACAGCTCATCCATCTGCGCGACGGGTGGGCGGGTGTGTGTGTATGGGTGTGTGTGTGTGGGGGGGGGGGGGGGAGAATGTGTGAGAGGTGTGGAAGTGCTGAAGATGTAGTTAACCTTGGGTAACACTCACCCTGACGCTCTGGGGGCGGTGTGTGGGTGTGTGGAGAGGTGGTGGGATGTAGTGGGGGTGGAAGAGGCAGGAAGGAAAAGGTAATTTAAGGTGGGGTGGGAGGGGAGGGAGGAGATGTGAGGGTGGATAGGTGTCGGTGGGGGTGAGATGGGTGGGATGGGGTGCAGTTGTGGGTGGAAGAGGCAGGGAAGGGAGGGTAGGTGGGTGTAGGTGGGGGTGGGGGGGGAGGGAGGGAGATGTGAATGTGGGGGTAGGTGTAGGTGGGGGTGAGATGGGGGGGAGGGGGAAGTGGAGGGGGTGTAGGTGGGGGTGGATTGGGGCTGGGAAGGGAGCAGGGAGAGGGAGGGAAGTGGGTGTAGTTGGGGTGAGAGGGGGGGGGGTGGGTGTGGGTGTAGGTGGGTGGGGGTGTAGCTGAGGTGAGGGGGCAGGGCGGGAGAGATCGGTGGGTGTGGGGGTAGGTGTGGGTAAGAGGGGCCAGGAGAGAGGGGCGGTGGGTGTCGGGGTAGGTGGGGATGGGAGGGGCAAGGAAGGAGAGGTGGTTATGGGTGTAGATGTGGGTAAGGCAGAGATTGGTGATGACTGTGGGTTGTGGGTGGGTAGAGGGAGTAGGAGGCGTGGGGGGGAGGGAAGGAAGGAGGGAAGGAAGGAGGGTTGGTGACTACTCGCTTGAGGGCGCCCCCTACCTCATATTTCTTGAAACACTCGTATCGACTTTGCGGCGGCGTTGAGTGATGGATTGATGGTTCGCTGATGCCTGCGTGCACACATATAGTGTTCGACTGGTACCCAGGCGCCTCGAGCTGGCGAGTAACAACGGAACGCCGGCCTCCAGCATCCCATGATGCCTAGCGTTGACCGGCCCGATATGACATTCTTTTTATCTTTTTTTTTTTTTCTTGAAGATTATCATGGATAAGTCTGAATAGACTTGTTTTCACCATTAGACAGTTGGTCGATAGAAAACCCAAGTTTACACTTTTACCAACCCAAGGGATTTGGGATTTTTAACCTCCCACACCACATACAGATGATATGAGAGCAACTGGCCTTTGATGATGCTGTAAGTTATACACACCGGTGGAAATCCAAATTCCCAGAGGTGATGGCATGGGGAATCGAACCACATCTCCCTGCAATAGGGGCCGGGGAATTTCGTTTCTTACTTCACCCGTGTGCACAAATTGGCGAATTCTATCATTCTAATACTTATTCCGTTCACGAAATCGTGAACTGAAACCGATTTTATGCACGGAATCATTTACCCCCCGAGCGGGATTGAATCTCGTCGCCGACGACACTTTTCTATGTGGATGTAGATTTCATTTCCATCGAAAAAAAGAAGGTTCACCAATGGAAGTGGATTTCGCGTGTGAGATGTAATTTCATGTAGGATAGCAGTATTTGTGTGTGAAAGTGGTACATTATGTTTACATTTTTACAATGTAATATAAACGGCCGGAAGACCAGTGCCTCGGCGCTGAAAAAAAGTATATTCTAATGAATAAACTGTTTTACCAACAACAACAAAAAGTGTTTTTCGCACTTGTACCGGTATCTTTTATACTGGCCCAGCTGCGACTCTGTACAATGTCCCAATATCCAACTCAGTCACAATATCCGGACACCAAGCCAAAACCATTCCTTGCTTCCTATTACACACTGTACTATTAGTGCCATACGCCAGGGAAAGTAGTGTAGTAGTCCCTACATGAGCTCGACCACCACCCGGTGGCTGCAGCGACTACACCGTCTACTGTCGCAGTTCTTCTACATCATATGGCAGCACGCTAACCGGTGGGCGGGTCCCTGTGTGGACTGTGTGAACTGTGTGGACTGCATGTACTGCGTCCGACTAGAGGCTCTCTCTACTGTGAGAGGTTAGCTGTAACCTGGCTGGTCAGTGGGCGGGTCACTTGGTCTTATGATGCTGCGGTGGGCGGAGGTCTTCGTTCTTCGTCCTTCATCCGCGTGTTTCAGTGAGAGAGACCAAGGAGTAACCGGCCGTATGTGGCCTATTAGTATTACAGTAGTAACACTTATAAATTTGGCAAGTCTTTGATTAGATCCTGTTGGGGATTGATCCCTCCTGCTCCCTCTCAGGAATCGGACCCCTTACCCGCTATGCCATCCCATTCGGTCCTTACAAGTTTGCCCCACCTCTGCCAATTTGGATTTCCACCGCTGTGTATAACTTACAGCGTCATCAAAGGCCAGTTGCTCTCATACCATGTCTATGTGCTGTGGGAGGTTAAAAATCCCTTGGGTCGGTAAAAGCGTAGGCTCGGGCTTTCTATCGACAAACTGTCTAATGGTGAAAACAAGTCTATTCAGACTTATCTGTGATAGGCAGTATAAATCTTCAAGGAAAGAAAAAAAGAAAAAAAAAAGAAGGGTGCAATCAGTCGAGTTGGAGTCGGAGTAAGTCTGTCTAGTCCCCGCTCGGCATGACTTAGTGTTCCATTCAATTCACGCAACAAACGCTTAAAGTTGCAAAGTCTGATGAAAACATCAAATTTTCAAAACAAAAGTACTTATCTAGATTTGATTCTACATATTCAATTTAGATACTGGTGCACCTATTAGGCATTTGTTGCTGCATAAAAGGTTGTAATAAATCAGTTTAATAAAAACCGGTTACTAATGAAGTCTATGTTGTCAGAGTTTTGTTGGCATACTTGCCTAAATTAATTTGGCAAGTTTTGATGTCAAATATCTCCAAAGTTAGCCATTTGAAATAAACGTTGTTTCAAACTAAAGTAACGTAGATTATAACGATCAGTATAATGTATTTATCTCAGAAAATGGCAGAAATCGAAAAGCATCGGACTGTGCAACTTTAATAAGAGCATTAATATCTAAGCTGGATCCTGATGGAAGCTTATAAGCATACCAAATCAGTATTGTGTTAGTATTGAATACTACACTAAAGTTGCATAGTCCGATGGTTTTGAGTTTATGTCATTTTTCCAAGACAAGTATATTAAATGTCTTGTTACAATCTACCTTGCTTTAGTTTAAAACAACATTTATTTAAATGGCAAACTTTTTAGATATTTGAAGTGCAAACATGTCAAATTAGTTTTCGCAAGCATGCCAAAACTCTGACACCATGGGCTACTGCAGTAACAGGTTCTATTAAATTGATTCAGTATTCCCATTTGTGTAGCAACAAATGCTTAATAAGTGCCCCAGTGTCTAAATTAGATATGTATAATCAAATCTAGATAATTGATTTGGTTTTTAATATTTTATGCTTCATCGGACTATGCAGCTTTAATTATGAACAAATTGCAGATGAGGATGAGAAGATGAGTCGTCTATGTGTATCTAAGTGTCTGTGTGGTCTATCAAAGATTCTACTATGCTATACTATACTATTATATATACCGAACGGTGGTTAAGGTTTAGGGTCATTCTGATCACTACTCCTCTGTTAATCGGCACTGCGAACACGCATCATCGTACTCCACTGATGCTTCACCATGTACGGGTTGTTAATAGCATGGGGTTTTTGTGCCTACCATGTACATTTCATAATAACTTTAATGGTTTTTTACTAACTTTGGTCACTTCAACCAGAGTTGCATCCATTTTGAGTCATGTAACCGCAAGTTTTGTTAACTCCGTCATTAGATAGCATGACTGATATGGTTTACCACATAATGGTATAGATCGATTCCACCAAATGGTGGCACTATATTGAAATGGGACCATGCATGAGTCTGGAATATAGCAGAGAACATAGATATATGCACAGTCTCTGAATATAGTCAGAGTCCATGAATATATATATATATGTAGACCCGCTAAAGCAGAGTAGATGTGGGAGATACAGTTTATTAACAAACAATCACTGTACCTGGCTGGCAACAAAGCGCCGAATCAAATAATAAACAAACATTTTTTCTCGGCTAAGCGGCCGAGGCTAGTTCGGCGCGCAGGCTGGTTGGCATATCATGAAGGCACTGGGCCTGGCAGGTGCCGTGATTATATAGCCGATTGTGTCGCCGACTAGCGGGTAATGGGCGCATAATACTCAATCGGATCTGGCCGGGCACTGGTGGCACCGACTAGCGTGAATAACTGAACCATAGGCGAAGCCGGACGCATTCATAAATTCTCTTATTTAATTAACCTGAGAGGGGAAGGCACCCTGTGGGGGCCTGCACTGGTATATACAAGTATATACTGACTGTAGACCCGCGAAGGCAGACGAGAAGAATAGATGTGGGAGATACAGTTTATTAACAAACAATCACTGTACCTGGCTGGCAACAAACCGCCAATGGTGCGAAGCACCCCCATCCATGCCTAAGACGAGCTTGCCAGGGCTGTCATGACACACATATCCGCAAGTATTCTCTCCGAGAACGGAGAGGGAATATATGCAAAGACCGCATTGGACAACCAATCCGCTGTCATTTTAATCTCCTCAAGGGATGCACCTTGCATGGCAAGGAAGGTGCGGCCCACTCGTCGTAGAGAATGGCATGAAAATGAATCTTTCTTCAAACCTGCACACTCAGTGAAATACTTAATAGCCGAGTTTAGTGTCTTGTACTCCAACGGCTTAAAGCCCCCCCTTAGGAGAAGGCACCTGAAAAGCCGGGGGCAAGTCTGACAAGGGAACCTCCCGGAAGTGTCTCCGAGCCCAGTAGACTGCACATAAATCTTGGTCGGTAACATTAGCAATGGGTATCAGCAGTTTGCGCTGCTTAAACTGTATAGTTTTGGAGCAGCTAATTGTTATAATCATGACCCAGCTCAAAAATTTGAAATCGTCCATGTGCATCTAAGTGTCTCTGTGTGTGGTCTAACAAAGATTCTACTATGCTATACTATGCTATATAACATAGAGGTTTTAACCTTGGGGTCTATGCACTGAATGCATTCCACACTTGCTCTCTATGGGCGTCTAATTCCAGAGGTGGCAGCTTTAATCAGTGTACAAGATGACCTTGCCCCGGTGCCTCACCTTGGGGAACAATAGCAGCCTCCCACCATTCACTTTACTAACAGTTCACCTCCCAATAGTGTTAGTGCAGGGGTTCATGCTTAGTTCCTTTCACAATGGCTGCAACTATGTCTGTTTGCAACTTTAGATTTAAGCTATCCTTGGTTACAGGTGGATCTTTGTTTGACCGAATTGTGCCCGTGTCCATGTTTTTGACTTCTGTTAATGAATCACTGGTACCCGTCCTGATATGACCTGAGATGTTGCTAGGACGTTAAGCTCCAACAAACAAACAACCAATCTGTCTTTTACTCTGGTTTCATTGAAACACTGTCACTGTATATATTATATATATATATATATATATATATAGATATATATACTCTGTATTCATTGAGACACTGTATATGTATATATATACTCTGTGTTCATTGAGACATTGTATTTAGTGTATATGTATATATATATACTCTGTATTCATTGAGACACTGCATATATATATACTCTGTATTCATTGAGACACTGTATATATATACTCTGTATTCATTGAGACATTGTGTATATATGTGTGTATATATACTGTGTATTCATTGAGACACTGAATGTATGAATGTATATATGTATAATCTGTATTCATTGAGACACTGTATGTATGTATGTATATGTACACTCTGTATTCATTGAGACACTGAATGTATGTATGTATATATATATAATCTGTATTCATTGAGACACTGTATATTTATATAATCTTTATTCATTGAGACACTGTATGTATGTATATGTACACTCTGTATTCATTGAGACACTGAATGTATGTATGTATATATATATAATCTGTATTCATTGAGACACTGAATGTATGTATGTATATATATATAATCTGTATTCATTGAGACACTGTATGTATGTATGTATATGTACACTCTGTATTCATTGAGACACTGAATGTATGTATGTATATATATATAATCTGTATTCATTGAGACACTGTATGTATGTATGTATATGTACACTCTGTATTCATTGAGACACTGAATGTATGTATGTATATATATATATTGTATTCTTGAGACACTGAATGTATGAATGTATATATGTATAATCTGTATTCATTGAGACACTGTTGTATGTATGTATGTACTTGTATTCATTGAGAATGTGTGTTTTTTGTTTTTGGTGTTGTTGTTGTTTGTTGTTTTTGGACTGAATGTATGTATGTATATATATATAATCTGTATTCATTGAGACACTGTATATTTATATAATCTTTATTCATTGAGACACTGTATGTATATATACTCTGTATTCATTAAGACACAAAATGTGTTCATATATATAATGTGTATTCATTGAGACTGTATATTTATATACTCTGTATTCATTGAGACACTGTGCATGTGTATATATGTATATATGTATATATATATATATATATGTATATATATGGTCTCAATGTCCGCTAGGGCTTAAGCGTGGATTAGGACAGGTGAATAATCCCAATAGTGCTTTGATTAGCTACAGCAGCCTTGAGTTATAGACACAGGTGGTGTAGGTGAGTGGGCACGTGGAGGTGTGGGGGTGGGGAGGGGGTAGGGAGGGGGTGGGGATCCCCCCCCCCCTTCCTGCCTTCACTGGTTCTAGGCTGCTTTGTCTTGTGGACAAAGGGACCAGGATGAAGACGGAAATCCTTTGATCGGGGATCGGGAACAACACGTTCATGAATCAGCTGGATCTTGGAATTTGAATGTACACTCTCCTTGTGCACGATTGCATATATTCACCCACATCATCCGATAGAAAAATACCTTCCATCATCCTGCCTTAAGCTAGGATTCCTTACACGCGGTATGCGGTATGCGAATGCGAATGCGAATGCGGCAAAAAATCGAAAAGCATCTAAATCAATGGGGGTGATTCCTTACACGCGGTATGCGGTATGCAGCATGCGGCATACCGCGTGTAGGGAATCCTAGCTTCAGGATGGTATGACAGCGGTGGATACTTTGCATAATTTATGATAATAAATTCATCGGAATTGTTATTAATGTTTTTATTATGTGCTAATTTTTTGTGCTAATTGGATGTTACATTGCTGAGTTTTTATAAGGAAAACTGAACTTTCATGATGGCATCCACCATTTTAATGATGTAGAATTTTGATATATTTCAAAGGGGATAAAACTTAAATGCATAGTGGTAAAAAAATGCAGTTGCAATAAGTGATGCTTAGCCCAAAATGGTAGATAGATAATCTTTGATGATGGTTGTAGCTGACTATCAGAGGAGCAGGCACATGTCGACAATGGCATAATAGTGGTATTATAGCACTATTTCATCGAGTATTTATTCATCGAATAATATCTCTTGTCAGCGCCAGAGCACTGGTCTTCCGGCCGTACAGTACAACCCCTTAATACATAAATGATACTACCATCAGTTGTAATAGTGACTGCATGCAAATCTTGTTTTGTTACTAAAAGTATTACACATTTTATAATGAAGTATCAGCTGTAGTAGTAACTGTGTATAAATCCAGTCCAATAGAGGTATCATGCAGAAATGAAACTACTATCAGTTATAATAGTGACTG
This sequence comes from Branchipolynoe longqiensis, assembly GCA_030323885.1. NCBI lineage: Eukaryota > Metazoa > Annelida > Polychaeta > Phyllodocida > Polynoidae > Branchipolynoe > Branchipolynoe longqiensis. Next base: position 24,008,298 of record CM059186.1, read on the forward strand.
CATGCAAATCCTATTTGTTCCCAAAAGTACCATACATTTTATAAATGAAATATCAGCTGTAGTAGTAACTGTAACTGTGTACAAAATCAGTCCAATAAAAGTATCATGCATTCAGTGAATATGTATTACATGGGTTTAGAATTGTCTTTTTCCTTTTTCTTTTTAAAAGAAATATCTCAAAATATATATACCTATTTCCCAAATACACAGTGACTGCATGCAAATCCTGTTTGTTACTAAAACAATTGGTGAAATAAATTCTCCTAAAACATTATATATAAATGCATGTATATAATCATCCATAAAAATGCTTTCAACCGAGTGGTGAAACCCACCCCGAATAGAGGCGGGGGCAAGGTGCATACTGGCCACCCACCTCCCCAGCCTCCTGATTGGGGGGGGGGGGGGGGGGGGTCGGGTGTATCCAGTCGACAGCAGCAAGGGTTTAGGAGGAATGGACGGGCAAAGGGGGATACTGCGGTTCCAGCAACGAGAACAAAGCAAGAGAAACGATAAGGTACAGGGCCCCACCCAAGCACACAACTACCCTGGTCAGGGGGAGAAGTATTCCTGGGAGAAAAAAAAAAGGGTAGAGTCTAGGAAAGAGAAATGAGGAGAATTGAGTCAAAGGACCGTGTCTATTTGCTCTATGGTGACTAACCAGTGAGCCAAAGACACAGACAGAGTAAGAGTAGAAAGTGAAATGCTGGCAGGCTCCCCCTCCTGGAACTCTTTTCAGACATAATCAAGGAGGAGCGTGACCAGCGGAGAGGAGATAGAGAGAGGTGTGGACGAAGTGCGGTCCGGATAGCAAGTGAGAGGTCTGACTTTGTGCACAGTCTGGGTCCTGCTTTTAAAGCCCTAGCCCCCCTCCCGTCCTGCTAAGACCCTAGATGCTGCCAGGACGTAAAGCTCCAACAACCAACCAACCTAAAGCCCTACCAGGCTCAACTGCCAGTATACATATCTGTAACCAGACAGAAAACCCCGTGGAAATGGGAAACAACACTGCCATCCCCCACACCTACGACACTAGCCATACTTGCGCACTATCAACCTACAGGTGTCAGTCGACAAATCGTCGGACTGTCGGCTCAGTTAAAGCTGCATCGTCCGATGAAAACATCAATTTTTCGAAACCAAAGCAACTATCTAGACTTGATTCTACATGTCTAACTTAGATAGTGGTGCAATTATTATTGTGCCTTGCCACATATAAGGAAATACCGAGTCAATTTAATAGAGCCTGTTACTGCAGAAGCCTGCAGAGTTTTGGCGTGCTTGTCGAAATTAATTTTGCATGTTCGCACTTTAAATATCTCAAAAGTTAACCAGTTAAAATAAAAGTTACTTCAAACTAACCTAAGGTAGATTATAACAATCAACCTAATATGTTTATCTCAGTAAATGACAGAAAACCATCGGACTATGCAGCTTTAAGGCTAGGCATTGTCCTACTATCAAACCACTACCGTACCCAGACCTGTCCGCAACGAGGGTCCAGTGTGTGGGCGGGGTGTGTGGGGTGACGTGTGTGGGGTGTGTGGGTATGTGGGTGCGTGTTGGGGGAGGGATTGTGCAGGGTGTGTGGGGTGTGTAAGGGTGGGGTTTTGTAAGTGTGTGAGGCGGGGTGTGTGGGGAGGTGTGGTGTGGGGTGTGTGGGGGGTAGGGCGTGTATTGGCGGGTGTGTGGGGCAGAGTGTGGTGGGCGGGGGGTGTGGGGCGGGGTGTGTGGGGTGTATGGAGTGAGGCGGGGTGTGGACGGGGTGTGTGTCACGCGGTGTGATGGGCGGGGTGCGGTGTGTATGGGTGGTGGGCGGGGTGTGTGGGGCGGGGTGTGTGGGGCGGGGTGTGTGGGACGGGGTGTGTGTGGTGTGTGGAGCGTGGGTGTTGGGAAGGGTGTGAGGGGCGAGGTGTTGTAGGCGAGGTGTGTGGTGGGCGGGGTTTAGGGAGGATGTGTGGGCGGATTGTGGTGTGTGTGTGTGGAGCGGGGTGTGTGGGGTATGTGGAGGGAGTTTATGGGGAGGGGTGTGGTGGGCGCGGTGTGTGAGGTGTGTGGGGCGGGGTGTGGTGGGGCGGGCTGTGGTGGGGCCGGGTGTGGTGTGGTGTGGTGGGGCAGGGTGTGTGGGGTGTGTAGGGCGGAGTGTGGTGGGCGGGGTGTGTGGGGTAGGGTGTGGTGGGGCGGGGTATGGTGGGGCGGGGTGTGGTGCGCGGGGTGTGTGGGGCAGGGTGTGGTGGGGCGGGGTGTGGTGGGGCGGGGTGTGTGTGGCGGGTGAGAGGAGTGGAGGGATTGAGGGGTGTGGGGAGGAGGCCATGCGATGGGGGATTCCTAATCTATACGCGCTAGCTCTGACTCTGAGCTGTAGCAGATCTCTAACGCGGGAATATAGCACGTCACCGCCCACGTCACAGGTCGCATTCCAACCCGACGGCCTGAAATAATATCAATCTTGAAGGCCACCACTGAACCGCACAGCCGGATCGCCGAGTTGCTCAGTGTAGGACCTGCCCGCGTGGGGTGGGGGTGGAGGTGGGGGTGGGGGTGGGGGTGATGGGGGTGGGGGTGAGAAGCGGGAAGGGTATGTATTTCACTGCCCGTATCTACACGGTGTAGAGGGAGGGGGGGGTGCTGCCTGGCGGGGGAAGGGGGGGTGGAAGGGGTATGGCGGGAGGGGGAGCGGGGAGGGGGGGAAGGGAGGAGAGGGGGTGGGGAGCACAGAGACGGGAAAGGGCGGAGTTGGGAGGGGGAGGGGAGGGGGGAAGGGCACAATGAGGGGGGGGGGACGAATAGCGCGGGGAAGGGGAAGGGAAGAGGAGGTGGGGGGGGGGGGGGGGGCGCATGGATGGGAGGAATAGGGAATGGGGCGGGGGTAGGGGGAGGGGAAGTGAAGGGAGGGCGCAGGGAGGGGAGGGGGAACGGGGATGGGAGGCGGAGGGAGGAGGAGGAAGGGGAGGAGGGAGGGGAAATGGGAATGGGGTGGCCCAAGTAGAATGAGGGGAGGGGGAATGGGTGGTACGGGATGGGACATGGGAGGGGAGGAGGAAGGCGATGCGGGGGAAGGGGGAGGGGGAGGGAGAGAGGGGAGGGGCTGGGGAAGAGTGGAGGGGCTGGGAGAGATCGGATGGGGGTGTATCTGCGCCTTTATGAGGACCATGGGACAGAATTGCATCGTGGAGATGATTGCTTATATAAGAAATGTGGCTCGGTATGTGTATGTGTACATACTATGCACAGGGAATCCTGCGTAGATTTAGCAACGGGTGCTGTTTGCGGTTAGGCGGTTGTTGGTTGGTTGGTTGGTTGCTGGAGTTTCACGTTCTTGCAACATCTGAGGTTCTGTCAGGACGGTAGGGGGTTGCTTACGGGAACAGTGTCCGCGTTTAGCGAATGTGTGTATGTGTGGCATGAGCGAATTGCGAAGGTTTATATAGCATAAGTGACTCTATGTTGGTTGGTTGGTTATTGGAGTTTTACATCCTGGCAACATCTAAGGCCATATCAGGACGGGTACCGACTTGTAGCGCTGATCCATTGGGAGACCAGGCCGGCAGCACCATGACTTGACCTGATATCCCACTCGGTCACATTATCCTGACACCGAGCCAACCAGTGTTGCGACTCTATGTGGGTTTACTACATATTAGTATCATGATGAGTGTGAAACCGACGTAATGCTCGACAAGGTGAAAGCCTACAGTAGAACTCTCACAAATGCATCCAAGTGTAATTTGAATCTGTGTGTGTGGTGGGGTGGTAGAAAGAAAGAACGTGTAAACCTGAGATCAAGTGTACAGCAGTATCTCTATTCAAAGGACCGACGGGATGGCCGAATGAGTTAGAGCGTCCATCTCCCATGTTGGTAGATCGTGGGGTCATGGGTTCGAACCCTGGTCGAGTCAAACCAATGACTTAAAAATTGATACTTGTCGCTTCCTAGCCAGCTGCTCGCCATTATTAGGATAGGGCAAGGAGCAGTGGAATGAGGAAGACCAATCGTCCGAGATTGAAATTTCCCCTGCTTAAACAACTAACAAACCAACAACAACAAAAAGAGGGAAAAAAAGGAAAACTCTGCACCTAGACCAATGTACAGACATGACAATTGCCCTGTTATGGGTTAATTTAGACAAAAAGAGTTTGTGCATTGGCAAATTGTTTCGCTGATCACAGGGGGTAATGGAGACAAGTACACACACACACACACTATATATATATATATATATATATATATATATTCATTCATACAAATATCTATATATATGTATATATATTTATAAATGTATATGCCGATGTAAGGAATACGCATCATGCTGCCCCCGGCGGCTGTCAGGGGAACACGCTGGCTGGTTCACGGCTGTTCCGCTCGTGGTTGGTTGGTTGGTTTGGGGTGTTCGTAACCTTACGACGGTTACAGGTTGCAGAACTGCAACATTATAGAGAGGCTCCGATAAATCGGCCCAATCTTTGGTTTGAAGACTTGTCTTCGTAGAGGGAGTGTTATGAAGGCTGGGACATCCTTCACGACGTAGTGACGACGGGGCGCCGGGCGGCAGCGGATCTCTCCGTGCCGGTATGTAGTAGAGCTGTAGGTGTGTGTAGTGTAGTGTAGCACTCGAATCCGGTCAGCAGGGGTTTGAGGAAGGCGGGCAAAGGTGGGAGCAGCGGTCGTTCCAGCAACAAGAACCAGACAAAGAAATCGTAATAGGTCAAGGGCCCCACCCAAGAACACAACAACCCTGGTCAGGGGAAGAAGTGTGCCTGGGAGAAATCGAATGGGCAGAATCTAGGAAAGAGAAATGAGGAGAGTTGAGTCAAAGGACCGTGTCTATTTGCCCTGCGGTGACCATCCAGCGAGCCATAGACACGGACAGAGTAAGAATAGAAAGTGAAAATGCCGGCGGGCACCCCCTCCTGGAACTCTTTTCAGACATATCAAGGAGGTGCTAGGCCGGCAGAGAGGTGATAGAGAGAGGTGTGGACGAAGTGCGGTCCGGATAGCAAGTGTTCCGCTCGTGGGTGGCCGGCTGGTTATATACCTAGCGGGCACCGGCTGGCCGCGTTAGTCTGTCTCAATCGGGCAATGTAGCCTTAAGGCCAAGTCACACCGCACCGGATTGGGGGAAACGGACAGAAAACGAACAAAGTCCGTTTTGTGTCCGTACAAGTTTTGAACATGCACAAAACTAAGAATGGATGCCGCCGGACTGACGTCTATGGTTCTTGTCCGTTTTTAATTTGTTTCGTCCATTGGCGATTCGTTCATGTCCGTTTCATGTCCGTTTCATGTCCGTTTCATGTCCGTTTCATGTCCGTTTCATGTCCGTTTCATGTCCGTTGGTCCAGCTTCCTTTGACCCAATATTGCAACATTTTGACACATCAAACCCTGGTCGAGTCAAACTAATGACTTAAAAATTGATACTTGTCACTTCCTAGCCAGGCGCTTGGCATTATTAGGATAGGGCAAGCACTGGTGTGCTCAGTGTCAGGATAATGTGACTGAGTGGGATACCAAGTCATGATGCTGGCAGCCTGGTTTCCCAGTGGGACAGCACTATAAAGTCACCATGAGTGTGCACTGTCACAAGTCGGTACCCATCCTGATATGACCTTAGATGTTGCTAGAACGTAAAATAACATAAAACAAACAACAACTTATGCTTCGCTTGGCTACACTCACCTGTTTTCTATGCCCTGGGAGTCTATACCATTTTAGCCAAACTACTCGGCTACGCCAAGGGCCTACTGTGTGTAGTGAAGCCTGGTGCACGCTGAACAGGTTAACGACGCTTGCCAGATACGCCTATCGAGTAAACATACAAACCGTTCGAGTGGGACGTTGTCTTGTGACACAATGGCAGAAGGCGGTAAGCCGACAACCCTTAAGGAGGAACATTCTAAGGAGATTGTGGTTGACGATGATGCATGGGATAAGGGAAGAACGGGAGGTCACGGAACGAATCCGTGTGATACAACGGCGTAAGAAGCTGGCCGAGCTGGAGAAGACGGAGCGGGAGCTGCGGGAGGACATGGCAAACCTGACGATCGACCAGACCCGGGACCGATACCGCAGTACGAGTAGCCGACGCCGCAGCACATCCGCCGGCCGGTGCAGACGCCATCACCGCCGGCGCGCCTCCAGCTCGAGCTCTTCCGGGGACCGTTCAGCCAGCCGCGAACGGAAAGCGCGAAGTAAGTGGTCCCTACGCCGACACATTGAAGATGGGAAAGACGTGAACAAACTTACACCGTTCGAACTGATCGAATCTACTGTTAACTGGGTGGTAGCCTCTAATGGTGCTGTCACATTACGACGCAAATGTACGTCGACATATGTGATTTTTTGCCGCTATGTTGTTATGCATTATGCATGCGTTAGGCGCTCGTTGGTATACGTCATGTATGTCGACTTTCGTCGAGATACAGCATTGCACGTCAGGGGGTTGGCAAAGTTTTGTGCATGCACAAAACTTTTGACGGACGACAATGTTCGACAACGTGTGGATTTTACGTCCGCCGTATGACATGTATGCGTTAGGCGTACATCGATGTATGTGTCGTGGGGGTGATGAAAATGGGAAATATTGCGCCTAGAGCGGGACTCGAACCCACATCTCTTTGCATTCCGGGCCAGTGTGCTAACCATTACACCACCTAGGCTCCCTGATATCAACACACTCCCCACGCCTACCTGTCTATGTGGTTACTTGCCTGAGAGGTCAGTGCAGACCACTACATATGTTAGTCATATGTTGTTCACTACATTGCCCTGCATTGACCTACTTTAAAGGCAGTAGGAACGTACAGTCCATGTACTGACAATGTATGCATAACGTATGCCTAACATATGTCTAACGTACGTTTAGCATTTCTCCACCGTGTCTTGATGTATAAAACGTATGACGCATAGTTCTGGCGATCGAATAATGTATATAACGTTCACTGGCTTTCTGTGAACATACCATGAGCATAATTCAAGCATTTTTTGCCAGGTGGTACGTTAGCCATACGTTGGTCATATGTTGGTCATACGCTGTGTATATCGTATGTATACGTACAACTTTGCCCCCCATGCCGAAAAGTTTGACGCTTCTCGACGTAAAAAAGTGATTTTATGCATTGGCGGCATGCTGGCGAGGTGCGTCATAATGTGACATGGCCATAAGGAGACTGATGGACATAAACTTTTGCGTATACTTAAACACCTCAGGTATATTGCAGGGAAAGCCAAATCTGGGACCTTTGTAGAGAGAACACACGTAAATTATGAGCGGGCTATCCGGACACTTGCTGTTTTTGAGGGGTATGAAGCTTTTTCATCGGGCAATCCCGAAATCGCTCTTAAGTACTACATGTTCGAGTACATGAAGAAGCAGTCTGGCTCTGGCACTAGTGCTGCAGGTAGGGGGAGCCCGACCCGGTGAGGAAAATTATACACCAAGGACGGTATATATATATTAATATATATTATATGTATATATCTATTTATATATATGTATTTATATATATATATTTATATAATTATATATATTTATATATATTCAAATATATTTGATATATTCATATCTATTCTTACATATTCTTACATATTCATAAATATTTTTTATATATTTTTATATACTTACTACATATCCCTATCCTTTAAATATGAAATATTCCTAGTCCCTTCAGAACGTCATGTATTCCCCAATATGATATTACAATCCAGGTATATATGTATAAATATATACTGGTCCAGCCATTGCCTGTCGAGGCATTCCCGGAAGCTTATTGATGTCAACCCGCCTCGCATATTGCTTACACAAGGGCTGCAGACATATCACGAAAGACATTCATGATAATATTCCTCAAATCGTGGACAGAATATGGATACAGTAAACCTTGGCAGCGGTCCAAATGATACCCCCCCCCCCGACCCCCCCCCCCCCCCCGACCCCCCCCCCCTCCTCGGTGCTGGCGTCAGAGGAGGCCGGTGTGGTGGTTTCAGCGTGTTCCCGTGCTCAGACGTGTCCCGTTGCTTCTGCGCATGCGCGGATTTCGCATCAACTCGGATCACCCGAGACACTTGTTGGCGCATGCGCACATCCTACAATCTCGGGTCGAATAATCGAATACGCTTCTCCGCGCTCGGGTGGAGAATTTTTTTGTTTGTTTAATAGCCGATAAAAAATACAGCAAAATAGGATTTAAAGTATTTTATGATGGCCTAGTTTACCTATATTTCCATTTAATTAATCTAAGTTATTCTTTTTTGGCACACGGCACGTGTATTTGTCGACTCCACTCGCCGTGTTCTATTTGAAATTCTGACGACTGGGATGACCCGAGTCGCCCGGGTAGTGTTAATCGATTACGGCCATGTTTATTAGATTCTGACGCATGCGCAGAAGCGAGGGACACGTCTGAGCACGGGAACACGCTGAAACCACCACACCGGGACTGCTTCACAGTGTCACGTGACACACCCCGAAGAGGTTAGGGATCTACCTGGTTGCAGTTGAAATAGTTTATCATGAATGACAACCATGATGGCACCGGACGCGGTGGCCGAATCGGTAGAGCGCTGACCTCACGTGCGGCAGGTCTGGAGTTCGCTTCCCAGTCGAGTCAAACCAATGAGTTATAAGATTGTTGCTTCCTAGCAAGGCACTTGGCATTAATAGGATAGAGCAAGGACTGGTTAGCTCAGTGTCAGGATAATGTGACTGAGTGGGATATCGGGTCATTGTGCTGATGGCCTGGTCTCCCAGTGGGGCAGCACTATAAGTATAAAGTCGCCATGAGTGCGCGCTGTCACAAGTCGGTACCCATCCTGATATGACCTTAGATGTTGCAAGGATGTAAAACTCCAAAACCAACCAACCTGGTTGCAGTTTGAATAGTTTATCGTGAATGACAACGATGATAGCAGGTCCCCAAGCTGTGAAGTCGGAGGAGGTGGGGGTGGGGGTGTGGGGGTGGGGGGGGGGGATAGGGGTAGTTATAGTTTATCGGGATTTCTTGTGTGTGGGCAGTCTCAACACAATATGCCTACTCTTCATTCCAAAAGTAGCAGGCTATTGTAGATAAGGCCAAATAAAAATAAAAAGTTGGAGATCGTCCTTTGATCACACAAATCAGGGTCGTGAAGGCAGGTTTTATTTATATTTTGTATTTGTCGTTCATTTACACATCATAATGCTATCAGTCGAGCAATGAACACTAGGGTGTGTAGGTAATGGGTTAAACCCCTTACATACACACCCCTCCATCCCTGACCCGTCGCTGTTAACCGGACTTACGAAAGTTGAATTGCTGCTATCCTAGCCCGACGAATTTTTAAGAGTTAAAAAAAAATGTTGAAAAATTAAAATCAGGGACGGGCGATTTTTCAGTCATGGGCGGGGACGATCGCCATTCTAAAAATGTTATTTGGTCTAAGTAAGGTGGGGCTTGTCTTGGCTATTTTATGCATGTCAGCGCTTTCAAAATGAGCCGACACACGCCGCCAGGGTGATCTATATGCTCCCCTGTGACGTGGACTTTTTGCGACAACATGGACTATACTCCTTAGTGGTGCGTGTGCTGTGTGTGCTGTGTGCGCTGTGTGTGCTGTGTGTGCTGCGTGTTCTCCGTAGTGTTGTGTGTGCTGTGTGTGCTCCGTAGTGATGTGTGTGCTGCCTGTGCTGTGTGTGTTGTGCGTGCTGTGTTTGCTGCGTGTGCTCCGTAGTGCTGTTTGTACTGTGTGTACTCCCTAGTGGTGTTTGTGCTGTGTCTGTTGTGTGTGCTGCGTGTGTTGTGTGTGCTGCGTGTGCTGGGTGTGCTGCGTGTGCTCCGTAGTGGTGTGTGTGCTCCGTAGTGCTGTGTGTGCTGCCTGTGCTGTGTGTGGAGTGCGTGCTGTGTGGTGTGTGTGCTGTGTGTGCTGCATGTGCTCCGTGTGCTCCGTAGTGCTGTGTGTACTGTGTGTGCTCCCTAGTGCTGTGTGTGCTGTGTGTTGTGTCTGTTATGTGTGCTGCATGTGCTGTGTGTGCCGTGTGTGCTGTGTGTGCTATGTGTGTTGTGTGTGCTGTGTGTGTTGTGTGTGCTGCGTAGTGCTGTGTGTGCTGAGTGTGCTCTGTAGTGCTGTGTGTGTTGTGTGTGCTTCGTAGTGTTGTGTGTACTGCGTGTGATGTGTGTGTTGTGTGTGCTGCGTGTGCTGTGTGTGCTCCGTGTGCTCCGTAGTGCTGTGTGTGTTGTGTGTGCTGCGTGTGCTGTGTGTGCTGCGGTGAAAAGGGAACATCCACAACTTCTACAATCGAACTCCTATCTCAGAACTTGTTGAAAGCGCTGCATGATATGCACACATGTCAGCGGGTTCAATTCGGGGTCATTGTGTGTGATTGTGTGTGGTTGTGTGTGGTTGTGTGTGGTTGTGTGAAGTTGTGTGTGATTGTGTGTGGTTGTGGGTGGTTGTGTGTGGTTGTGTGTGGTTGTGTGTGGTTGTGTGTGGTTGTGTGTGGTTTGTGTGATTGTGTGTGGTTGTGTGAAGCTGTGGGTGGTTTTGTGTGGTTGTGTGTGGTTGTGGGTGGTTGTGTGTGGTTGTGTGTGGTTGTGTGTGATTTTGTGTGATTGTGTGTGGTTGTGTGTGGTTGTGTGTGGTTGTGTGTGGTTGTGTGTGGTTGTGTGTGGTTGTGTTGGATTGGGTGGGGTTGTGTGTGGTTGTGTTTGGTCGTGTGTGGTTGCATGTGGTTGTGTGTGATTGTGTGTGGTTGTGTGTGATTGGGCGTGATTGTGTGTAGTTGTGTGTGGTTGTGTGTGGTTGTGTATGATTGTGTGTGATTGTATGTGGTTGTGTGTGGTGGTGTGTGATTGGGTGTGGTTGTGTCTGATTGTGTGTGGTTATGTGTGGCTGTGTGAAATGTGTGTGATTGTGTGTGGTTGTGTGATTATGGGTGATTATGGGTGATTGTTGTTATCCCACCACTGCTGATAGGAGTAACAAATGGGGGGGGGTGACTAAAGCTTGTTTTATTTAATGATGCCTCTACAGCATATTGAATTTTATCATTGACTATTGGACGTTAAACATATGGTCATTCTGACATATTTCTTTGGAGCAAACCTACCACCACCACATAGGTTATTCTTTCCAATAAGCAACAAGGGGTCTTTTATATGCACTTTCCCACAGACAGGACAACACATACCACAACCTTTGATGAACCAGTTATGGACCACTAGTTGGAACGGAAAATAGGTTTTACTGTAAAAGCTTGTTTGATTTAATGACACCTAGAGCACATTGATTTTTATCATCCACTATTGGACATTAAACATATGGTCATTCTGACAATATTCTTTGGAGGAAACCCACCACCGCCATATAGGCTATAGTACTCTTTCCGATAAGCAGCAAGGGATCTTTTATATGCACTTTCCCACAGACACGACAGCACATACCACAACCTTTGATGAACCAGTTGTGGATCACAGGTTGGAACGGAAAATAGCCCAAACTGCAAATGGGTAACAAATGGGAACCCTCTTGGTGGCTGGGGTGTGGGGGGGGAGGGGGGGGAGATTAATTGGCTACAGACCGATACAGCCGCAGCTAGTCCCCATAGAGGCAGGGTCGTTAATTACTGTCTAGGATTATCTGACTCATTAGGGCAGCCGTGTCAAGATTGGCTGAGATAACACACCGGGCGCTTCCTTAATGCGGCGCTTATTGGCCGGTGTTGCGGTTTCCCAGGGACACCAGTTTGCGAGAGACACATCGCTTCTGCACATGCGTCAAAATTGAACAGCATCATCACTAACCTTATAAATTGAATATAATGTTTTTGGTAAAGATGTTTTCTATATGTGTACCAAACGATTTGTTTCTAGATGGTGTAATTTGAGAGATATTTGACTTCTTCTGTATTTTCTGTATGAACAGTGCTCATGACCATTGACAATGCCTTGAGTTTGATGGTATCCGCAGTGCAAAACGTTAGTTTTATTCAAAATTAATAGAATTCAAGAACCCTAACCTTATGAATATAATATAGTCTTTATGATAAAGATATTTTCTATATGTGTACCAAGTGATTTGTTTCTAGATGGTGTAATTTGGGAGATATTTGACTTCTTCTGTATAAAGATTTGCTCACGGCCGTTAACAATGCATTTGAATGGAAGTGTCCCTGGCAAACTGGTGTCCCTCGGAATCCGCATCACCGCATTCCTGCACAGCGATCCCTGCAAAGGAGGAGCTTTTCACTAACAGTTTTACAGGGATGAAAGACCTCCGCGATTTCTCGGATTTCCGCTATTCAAAATTATTTCCCGATTGACGTTAATCAAAATGACAAGGAATCTGAGTGTATATTACAACAATTGGCTAGTTTGAATCCCGTTCTCTTATTTATGGCATTAGATGTTGCTAGACAATCAAACCCAACTAACAGTTAGGTATGGACGATAATACAGTCACAACATCATGGGTAGCGTTTTCGTCGGAATTCGCCATCGGCGTTTCCGCAGGGTTTTTCCCCGGAAACCACTTTAATCCCTGAGCTGTACACCACGTGACCAGGACCCCCCCCCCCCCTCCCCCGACCACTAAGGTGTACCAGAGGAACCCTGTTTCCACGGAGATACTGCCGTTAAATATAGAGGCGACACACAATATAAAGTGGTGTAATCTAAGTTGAACATAGTGTAATCGTTAGTAAGAGGTTATCTTCCCCTTACCTAAAAGGTTTTTCGGTGAGACTGGTAAAGGCATAGATAGATGAATGGTTAGAGAGGCGGACACACCTAGACGGCGCCACCAGTCGTGTTGGTAGAGTCGCAGAGCAAAGCAGTTGAAGACTGGGGTGGGTCTTCACAGAACTTCCATTATTTATACTCATACAATTCTTATACATCATATATATATAGTTTGATATTCATGCTCGTATAATTCTTATAATGATATATATATAGTTCGGTATTTATACTCATATAATTCTTATACATCACATATATAACTCCCATCCTGATATGACCTTAGATGTTGCCATGACGTAAAACTCCAGCAACCAACTATATATAATTCGGTATTTGTATTTATATAATTTTTATGCAACATATATATACATATTTTACCTCGGTATGCCGCCTCTGGCTAGCCGTAGGCTAGGGAGAAGGAAGCACATCCGGGTCCAGCAATTAGCATAAGTAACTCACAACGGGAGAACGTTTGTGAGTTGCTCTCACACAGGATTTATCTACTACTAAACTGCTTTCTTTATCCAAAAGTTAGTACTTTTACCTTTCTTCGATAACTTTGTTTATCATGCTCTATAGCATCTTTTTATGAAAGTTCAGAACTTTCTTCAGTCCTGTTTGGACTTTGTACGTTTTTTAACTTACGGATAGAACATTGCGTGCCGCTGGCACAAACGAAACCGATACTGAGTTCTATCGACACCTGTTTTCAGACAGGGAGAAATGGCAACCCGAGTTGCTCATTTCCTAAGAAAAGTCTCCCGGATCCTAATAGAGGATGATGTTGGGGATGCTTCTGGGTGTTTTTTATAAACACCCCTGACCGGTTTAAGGCGAACCTCCGAGTTTCGTAATATTTTCTCCAACTTGTTGGCGCTGTAGCCACAGGTGGGAGAAGTGTACGGAACAGAGAGAGGGGCCGATCTCACGATCGATGCCCTCCGTTTGGTTGGTTTCGTTACCACACACCTACGGCAAATTTAGCTTCACGCCTGTACTGACACGTTGCAAAACACGTTCTCTGTACCATGTTCCTCAACCCAGTTTACTGGCTTACACTTGTGTAGTTGAGATGATTCCGGGTTAGTAACGCTTTGGTTTCGTTACAGTTCCCGATGGCCACTCGCCGGAATAAGCCGCCCGCTGCAGCGGTGGGTGTCCCCCCGACGGATTACGATTCGTCTCCACCGGCTACGGCTCCGCCGTCCCCACATCCTGGGGCTCATGCCTCGGATCAAGACAGTGATCACGCCCCTCAACCAGTGGGGTGGGAGGCGAAAATGGCGGAGATGATGGAGGAGAAGATGCGCCTTTTCCAGGCGCAGACCTTTCCAGATCCTTCCCAAATCCCTGATGAGGATTGGGAAGACTTTTCTGAGGACGAAGAGGACACGCTTTCGGCACCTGAGGTTCCGAAACCGAAAGCGCGGGGCAAGAAACGCCGCCCAGTGAGCAGTTCTGGTGACGAGTTCACAAAGAAAGCGAACTCTAAGCGCTCCAAAAAGTCCAAAAAGAAGAAGAAGAAGAAGAAGAAGGACTCCTCTTCAGACTCATCGTCCGACTCTTCTTCCACCGAGTCGGATTCCGACACGGAACGAGCGGGTGTCTACGCCAAAATAGGCGTTAAAGCTGGCAAGAAGATTGTCAAAAAGAAAGCTCAGAAAGTGCGCACCACTACCATGATGCGCAAAACGGTGAATAGCCATTTCACTACGTTTAAACCGATCGAAGTCATCAACAAGTTGACTGAGCAGATTTCAGGAGTTAAGGGCATTCCTGCTTCGGTTTTCAAAGAGATGGATTCCGGCATTCATCTTTCCGACGAACGCCGTCGTTATGAAACTTCCCTCTGCCTGATCCATAAGGCAGTTTTGGGTGCCTTGACGTCTGTTATCCCTGTGGCTAACAGAATGCAGACAGAGAACAAGTTCTCGTCTTTGGCGCGGGTTATGGACCGGGGCATTGCTTTGTTAGCAGCCGCTAGTAACTACATGACCAATCGGAGATTTGAAAACGTTTTCAAATCGGTCACCACAGATGCCGGAAAAGAGGTTGCCCGCTCGAACAAGGTAACGGACCATGATGGTAAGGAATACACCGTGTATTCCGGACCTACCCCTATCAAGAGCAAACCGCTAGATAAATCCAAGATGTTTGGGGGTCAGCTAGCTTACCTGTACAAACAGGTAGAGGTCGACTACAAGAGTGCTAAAAACACTGAAGCAAAGAGTTGTCGCTTCCAAAACCCAGCAGGGTTCAGAAAGTCTAGGACGGATTTTCGATTCCGCAGAGGAGGAAGGCCGTTCAGGGGCGGACCGTCCTTCCAGTTCAACCAGCGAGGAAGGGGCCGAGGCGACAGGCCGGCCTCAAACTGGAACGACAACCGCGGCTACAAGAGGGATTTCGTTCCCAAGCCCCAGTTCCCGAAACAAGGGAACAAGTAGAGATTTCCACACAAACAGTGCAGCCTCCTGACCCTACAATGGTCACGGAGGAAACTCAAACTGAATTAAGCCTTTTTCAAGCAGGGAATGTTTCTAATTGTTTACATCAATGGCAACAGTTAACCACTAATCCAGAGGTCCTGAATATTGTTAAAGGCATTCACATCCCTTTCACACAATTGCCTATACAAAAGAGAGCGCCTTTTCCGTATCAGTTTTATTCACTAGAAAAATCTCAGCTAGATCACCAGGTTCTACTGTTTGAGTCTAAGGGCATTGTCAACAGAGTTGAACATACTGAAGGGGAATATATTTCCAATATCTTCTCTACTCCTAAACCTGATGGTTCAATCCGAATGATTTTAGATTTAACTCATTTGAATGAAATCATTGAATACAAACATTTCAAAATGTTTTCTTTAGAAACAGCTCGTGATTTAATTACCCCAGGGTGTTGGCTAGCGAGTGTTGATTTAAGGGATGCGTACTACACCGTTCCTATTCACCAGACAGATCGGAAATACCTACGTTTTCTCTGGAATGGCCAACCTTTTGAATTTACATGTTTACCTAATGGTTTGGCCTGCGCACCGCGTCTGTTTACTAAGTTGTTGAAACCAATTTTTGCACACATGGCAAAATTGGGGCATTGTATGTTTCCATACATAGATGATTCTTTTATTATGGGCCAATCTTTCACGCAATGTGACCTCGCTGTTAAAGATTTATGCAACATTTTCACCAAATTGGGTTTCTTCATACATAACAAGAAATCGGTTTTTTCTCCTACTCAGGAGCTTAAGTGTCTCGGGTTCATTCTGAACACCACGGCTATGACCGTTTCGCTTACACGCCAAAAGAAAAATAAGCTTTACCGCACAGCGATACAGCTGTTAGACACTTCTAGGCCAAAGATTAGACAGGTCGCGGTCCTTATCGGGGTCATGGTTTC
>CM059186.1:24024905-24086960 GCA_030323885.1 Branchipolynoe longqiensis
TATATATATATATACATATATCAATGTTCTCAAATGCACTACACAGCCCAGCACGCTGATCCCCTTCCCACCCCTACCCCACCCCTACCCCACCCTACTACACCTTCTTTCAAAACCTATTACCTAACATTTTCCTTTAAATTGACATAAAACCTGTCTGATGTAAGTCCCCACTGCAATCTCAGACTTCCGACCCCATCATTAGGCCACACAATACGGAACACTTGTGATGGGATTAAAAAATGGACAGGTTTCCGCATTTGTTATTGGTGATTGGATCCACTGATTTGCATATTTACAATATAATATATATATGTGTATTGGAGATATGTTATATCTTTTTGAAAAAAGAAGAGATAAAGCAAAGGAAGAAAGAAGTGTTTAAAGACAATTCTAGAATCATCTTGTACATTTATTGATGCATGCTCACCAAGTGCATAATACATGTGTTGAACTGGAATTGTATGCATTTACTATTACAACGAATAGTCAATTTATATTATGCTTCTATTATCGAACAGGTTTTTCATGTGGTTATTATTGCAACTGATATTGTCATTTATGTACCAACAAATTGTAATGAACGGCCAGAAGACCAGTGCTCTGGCACTGACAAAAGACATTATTCGCTGAATAAAATACATTTAGTAAAAGAGATATCCCCCTAATTGTGGGAGCTTGGTGCGCTGTTACTAGTGTTGGATTTGCGATAGAATCATCCCTGGGGAGTTAATTACGAACCTGTGACATGCTGCGTACGAATTCAGGAAGCATCTACTTATATAGATATAGTATACATAGATACAAATACACACATATATGATGCCGTATACATATATTACATATATACATATGTACCTGTATACACATATATATGCATATATACATATTATTTAACCGCTACGTAACTAACAAAAACAAGAACACAACACATAATACAATTGGATGAGTAATTCCTCTGGCTGGTACCCCCTAAAAGGCCCCTCCGTTTATATAAAGCAAATTTTCCTGCCGACTGGAGGCAGATACAGTGTATTGGAGCCGCAGGTGGACTGGCGAGCTGCAGTAACCGGATGCGGGCAGCCCTGTGGGCGGCCCCCAACATCAAAGCAGCACAGTGCTGCCTAAACATGAGAGCTGCACTGGCCACCGGAGCGTTTGACCAACGACTAACCGATACTCTGCTCGAATAATATTTCCGTAACTAGTTACACAACACATAACTAGTTCGTTCGCAAATGAGAAAGAAAGACTAGGACTTGGTTTGGGCTGAGTTTATTCTCTGGTTTTGAAAGTGAGCAGAGTGACAGTTGGCTCATGGTATAGGAGGCGGGGGGAGTAGAGAATGCCCCACTCCGCAGCAAATAACATGGAAGATAAGACGGTACCTGAGAAACATTTAAGGGGTGCCTTTATTTATAATTATATCCACATAATAAATAATATAGTACGTATATACATATATAATACATATAATATATATATATACATATATATAAATATATATATACATATATATACATACATATATATATGGATAGTGATGAGACTGTTATCGCGTGTAATAATCTCTGTAGTGTCCTGCTCCTACCACCCCACCTCCTCCTGGGAGGGGGGGTACCGGCATGCTCCACTCCACCCCCCCACCCCCCCCAATATTCGGGGCCTTCATACGCCACTCGCTCAGAAGTCCCCCCTACATATATACATTTATACATATATACATGTATATGCATATATACATATATATACACACACATATAGACATATATACACAGATACATATCTACATATATATATACATGTATATATATGACTATGTATATAAACTGAGTAACCGGACGCGGTGGCCGAATTGGTAGAGCGCAGGCCTCCCGTACGGAACGTCGGGAGTTCAATTCGAGGTCGAGTAAAACCAATAAAGTACTAAATTAATACTTGCCACTACCTAGCCTGGCGCTCGGCAGTATTAGGACAGGGCAATGACTGGTTGGCTCAGTGTCAGGATAATGTGACTGAGTGAGATATCAGGGCATGGTGCTGGTGGATTGGTCTCCCAGTGGGGAAGCACTATAAAGTCACCATGAGTGTGCACTGTCACAAGTCGGTACCCGTCCTGATATGACTTTAGATGTTGCAAGGACCTAAATAAAGCGATCGATATATGTGGAGGTGGTTGGTTAGAGAGGTTTTACTGTACATCACTAATACTATATAAAATATATATTTTTAAACCCTCATATAAAACTACTATAAAGTCAATATATTTAACTCAGAAACTAATAGAAACTCAAAACCATCGGATTATGCAACTTTAATATTTTAAAGTCAGGGTTCATCAAAGTTCGCACATGTGCACTACGACGATGACCGGGGTGTGGACATCCTGATTGTGCTTGCTGCCCCCCCCCCCCCCCCCCCCACCCCCATTTCCCCACGCCCCCTGAGTGAGGACTCACCAGCCGACTGATCCGATGTCGACAGAACTGCAACATGTTTGACCTTTGCTGACCCCAAGGCCTTTTTGGGCGCCTCTTTATCCCACCGCCTTCAGCTATGGCATTTATAACCGAAAGGTTACCCCCCTCCTCCCCCCCCCCCCCCCCCACCTCCCCCCCCCCCCGCCCCCCACACACACACTCGAGTTGCCCGGCTGTGCCCTTTTCATGGATACTTTCCTTTTCAAATAAGCCAGTTGTAGTTGCTTGGTTGTTGGAGTTTTACGTCCTGGCAACATCTAAGGTCATATCAGGACGGGTACTAACTGGTTGTTGGAGTTTTACATCCTGGCAACATCTAAGGTCATATCAGGATAGGTACCGACTTGTGTCACTCATGGTGACTTTATAGTGATGCCCCACTGGGAGACCAGGTCGCCAGCAAGCACCATGACCTGATATCCCACTCAGTCACATTATCATTACACTGAGCCAACTAGTCCTTGACATATCCTAATAATGCCGAACTCCTGGCTAGTATCAATTTTTAAGTTATTGGTTTGACTCAACCAGGGTTCGAACCCTACAAAACAACAAAAATACATGACCATCATTATCTGACATTTTGCCCACCATTATTCTTATTTATTCTCCTATGTTAAAAGTTTGTTTACCTGTCGCTACCTTATTTGGCACTCGGCTATCACTAGGATGGGATAAGGATTGATTGGTTTTAGTCTCAGGATAATGTCGCCATCCGTCCTGATATGCCTCGCCTCCTCAACACTCTCCTCCCCGGGGTGTGGTCGGGGAGGCCGGCGGACGTCAGTTCAGTCTGCCGTGGTCTTGTCGGGTGGAGCCCGGGGAAGCGGTGAGGCGGGCAGGCCTGCCTGATGCCCAGACTGCTTGCTACTACTACTTACACTGACTCACTCACGACTAGTAGTACTAGCACTAGGTACCGGCAGTACATAGATAACACTGGAACAAAGTAGAAAAGTAAAGCTTGTTTTATTTAACGACGCCTCTAGAGCATGTTGGTTTATTTTATCATACCATCGGCTATTGTCATTCTGACATATTTCTTTGGAGGAAACCTGCTGCTGCTACTCTTTCGAATAAGGGGCAAGGGGTCTTTTATATGAACTTTCCCACAGACAGGACAGCACATACCACAGCTTTGATGAACCAGTTGTAGACCACTGGTTGGAATGGAAAATAACCCAAACTGCAAATGGGTCCACTGAGCAGGATTTCCGATGACCGACACCTTCACAGGTGGACATGCTACCTCCTGAGCTACGTCCCCCTCCCCTGGAAGAAAGTATGAAAAACATCAAAATAATTGCTAGTTTTTAAACACTCCTACTTGGGTATATGCCTAAATACAAAATATGCAGAAAGTACTGTGAATAAACTAAAGCTTTACTCTTAATTTTGATACCAAAATTACTTGGACTGTATATTAAGACAACACACCAAAAGGCACTTTATTACAGGCACTTTTGCTAAACCCAACACACCACCCACCAAACCCAACAACACACCCACCACAAACACAAAAAAAAAACAAACCCAACCAAAAAAAAAACACAAAACCAACACAAAAACCAAAACCACCCATTGACAATGCATGAGTTGCGGTACGCCAGTGCAAACGTATTTTATTCAAAATTAATAGAAACAGAACCCTAACCTAAAATTTAATAAATTATTGTTGTATGTTTCTATATGTATACCAAGGGTTTGTTCTAGGTCTGTGTTTAGAGATATTGACTTCTTCTGTATGAAATTGCTCAGCCATGGGTTGCAGTGTGACAGTGTGCCGAATAGGCCCACTGGTTCAGTGGCGATGCGAACGGCAGGAATTTGAACTAAAAAGTCGGAGGTCCCCCATTAGTTCATTTTCTTTTGCATCACTTTAATCAGAACAAGTACCAATGTGTGCGGTTTTGTTTTCTTTGGCGCTGAATCGCCGTTGGGTACACAGGCTATTAATAGATCCTCTCAGAAAGACCGCTAATTGAGCTATAATTTGGTATATGATAGACATATATTTCAAACAAAATCAAATTATGCAAAGCAATAAAAAACCCTCATGTTTCATTCCGCGGTTTTTACCACTGACCACTTTCATCCCTAGAAACTGCACATTGCGATACAAAAAAAACCCACTTACCTCCACCAGAGTGGAGATCTCAATGCTTAGGTTGCAAACCGGACTCCTGTGCCTGTTCTAGAATGAAAATACAGTAAAACCTCCCTAAATCGACCGACCTTGGGACCGATTTTAAGTGGTCCATTTAGGAAGCTGGTCGGTTTAGGGAGTTAGAATATAGTTACAATGGTATTTTTAGGACCCAAATAAAGCGATCGATATAGGGAAGTGGTCGATTTGTAGAGGTGATCGGTTAGAGAGGTTTTACAGTAGTTATTTGTTCGGCGGGTTAAAAAAAACATACTTTTGATTTGAATCGGGTCAATACAATGTGTGTTATTTGGAGAGGAATACTGACATCTTATATTAACTCAAACGCGATTAAAAATAGGCATGGGATTCAATAACGGAGTGACTATTGTCACAGTACTGTATTCCCAGCACGAGATTCTATAGCCACAGTACCGTGACAACAGTAGAATATTCTACAATCACGGTTCCTCTCAGGGCTAGGGTTGGGGTTAGATATGTTGGATAGGCATTGACATGTAGACTTCGGATCTAAAAGAACGGGTACTCTTACCGATTCAGCGTTCTGTCCGGTGTAGCGGTAAATCGCCAACCCCTGGACATCGCACACCCCGGGTGTTGCGATTTCCTAGGAAATCACAAACCCCCCACTGGCCTTTATTCATGTCAGCCTCATGTAGGATAATGATACAGATAGTTGTACTGGCTTTTCTTAATGATATAGTCTAATATCTTTGACAAAAATTGACATGTTCCCCTATCCTTCTTGTGAGTGATCGCAGTGAATATGGCCCTTGCTGTGACAGGCATGAAATTAAAAATAATCAATTAATCGATCTTGTGAGGGATCTCCCTTATATAAAAATAAATGTGGCTGTTTACATAATACAATTTTTCACAATAGACCAGTTCGTAATTCCAGTGTCACAGTGTATTGTGGGAATTTTAAAAGCAAAACAAACCTGCACAAAGCACATTTGCTTACTTTAAGACTGCCAAACATGAGGGGTTTACGATGTCCAGGGGGGGATGTGTGATTTCCAAGGAAATCACAAGTGGGGGTTTGCGATTTACAGGGTTTGCGATTTCCTGCTACACCGGTACAGGATCTTCCTAAGGACCGAACGGGTGCGATGGCCAAATCAGTAGAGCGCGGGCATCGCGTGCGGTAGATCGGGAGTTCGGTTCTCGGTCGAGTCAAACCAATAACTAAAATTGATATTTGTCACTTCCTAGCCTGGCGCTCGGCATTAATAGAATAGGGCAAGGACTGGTTAGCTCAGTGTCCGGATAATGTAACTGAGTGGGATATATTGGGTAATGGTGGCAGCGGCCTGATTTCAAAATGGGGCAGCACTATAAAGTCGCCATGAGTGCGCACTGTCACTTTTGTTTTGTTTGTTGGAGTTTGACGTCCTGGTAACATCTAATATCATACGAGGACGGGGGCACTGTCACAAGTCGGTATCCGTCCTGATATGACCTTAGATGTTGCCAGGACGTCAAACTCCAACAAACAACCAACCAACCCAAGGACCGTGTTGCCACCCATGTTGTCAGGCGCTGGTCTTCTTCTGCTCTCGTCTGAAATTCAAGAATGCACCGTGGTGCATTGTCCCATACCGCGCACCGCCAACCAACCTCATCCGCCAATGCCACCTGACACTACAGCATGTAATTCAATTGTCGGAAGCCACTAGCGGAAGCCACCACCTGAAGCCACTCGAAGCCACCTAAGCCGAGCATGATTGGAAATTTCCACTCCGATGAACACTTTGGTGCTAATTCAATACACAATTAGACCACACGCAAATCACCTCCCAAATCGACTAATATTCTTTGTAGGACCAGCCTAATGACCCTGACCCCCTAATGGGATGTTCACATAATAGACAGCCTGGTGTAATGTAATGATGTAGTGTCATTATGGGATGGTGGGTGGAGGTCCTTTCACTACCGCTGCCATAGACGTTTAAGTATCGGGGTCACGGTATGACACTGACCCGTAGGTATTACTAAACGGACATCAAAGAGGCATGACTCAAATCCGCCAACGATAAAAAAAAAAGCTTGTGGCTTCGATGCATACTGCTCAGAGCATAGCTGGGAGTTTGTTGTTGTTTTACGTCCTAGCAACATTTAAGGTCATATCAGGACGGGAACCGACTTGTGACAGTGCGCACTCATGGTGACTTTATAGTGCTGTCCCATTGGGAAATCAGGCCACCGGCACCATGACCTGGTATCCCACTCAGTCACATTATCCTGACACTGAGCCAACCAGTCCTTGCCCTATCCTAATAATGCCAAGCGCCTGGCTAGGAAGCGACAAGTATCAATTTTTAAGTCATTGGTTTGACTTGACCAGGGTTCGAACCCACGATCTACCAGCACAGGAAACGGACGCTCTAACTCATTCGGCCATCCCGTCTGGTCTAGCTGGGAGGTTGGTGGTGGGGGATGATGAAGGGTGGGGGTGGGTAGGGGTAGGGGCGGGGGCTGGGGGAGGGGGCGGGGGTGCGTGGAATGGGAGCGGGGGAACGGGGGCGGAGACTATGCGAGGGGGGCGAGGGGGCAGGTGGAAGCGCGATGATGCCTGGGAAGAAACAGTAAGGTATGTCAATGCCATGTTTGTTTTGTTTGTTTAACGATCCCCCAGCACAAAAAGTAAACACTGGCTATTGGGGGTCATACAGTGGTTAAAGATATCCAAGTACATTTAAAACAGGTAAAATATAGCACAGAAATGTATTCCAAAAGAGCATACAACTGTGGCAAAATCACATGTGTTATATGATTTCCCAGTAGGGCAGCACTATAAAAGTTGCCATAAGCCTCCAGCGGGACGCCCAATGGAAGATAACCATGCCAAAAGTAGCCAGATAACACACCACACAGCTATGTAGCTATGATATGTAAATAGGAGTAGCCTAGTTTAGTAATAAGAGTAGAACAAAATAAAATACATATATGCCAAGAAAATCCAAAAAAAATAACATAGGCTACTAACCATACCAACCAATTATCTATCTGCTACTGAAATGCAGGCAATCAAATAATTTATCAGCAGCTACTGTGTGGCAAGATAACACCAACACTACAACTGGCCAGCATTGAATACAAGCCTGGGTACCCGGGCTTATATGCTATGGACAGTATAAATACAGCCTCAATAAACAAAATTATTTTTTTAAGTTCGCACTGTCACAAGTCAGTACCCATCCTGATATGACCTTAGATCTTACTAGGATGTAATACTTCAACAACCAAACCTATGTATACCTCACGAGCCGGTAATTCCCAGCGAAGGGCTGTCGAGTGGCGGGCAACAACATTAAATTGCGCAAATCTCCCACTGGTAATATCGGGGGAAATTGCCCGTGGTCGATGCCCAAGCCGGAGAACCCCTGACAGGTCTGAGGGAGACATAGAGCTCTGCTTGTCGGGCCTGGATGACTTATACCCCCGGTGGGAGCCCCCCGATGTGGCCGATTCGCATCTAGCCACCTCAGACCCCGATAAGAGTCACCCGTCATGGCCGCGTATTTATCGACCAACTGTAAGGTGCGGGGTGGGGGTGGGGGTGGGGGTGGAGGGGGGCTCCAGATCTGCATGTAAAGGGGCAGGGGGTGGTAGTGGGGTGCCCGCAGTCAACTCTTCACCTAACTCATGTTATAGGTGGTCTAGGCGATTTATTACACAACCGAGGTTTGAATGGGCAGGTGGGTGTGTGAGTGTGTGAGTGTGTGGGTGGATGTGTGTGTTGGTTATGTGGGTGTGTGTGTAGGTGTGTGTGGGTGTATGTGTGTGTGGTTGTATGTGTGTGGATGTGTGTGTGTGGGTATGTGTGGGTGGGCGTCTAGGTGTGTGGATGTGTGTGGTGGTGTGTGGGTGTGGGCGTGGTGTGTGGGTATGGCCCTAGTGTGTGGGTGTGCATTTAGGTGTAGGTGTGGGTTTGGGTCTGTGGGTGGGGGTGTAGGTGTTTGTTTGGGTATGTGTGGGTGGGGGTGTAGGTGTGGGTATGTGTGGATGTGTGTGGGTATGTGTGGGTCGGTGTGTAGGTGTGTGGATGTGTGTGGTGGTGGGTGGGTGTGGGCATGGTGTGTGGGTGTGCGTTTGGGTGTAGGTGTGGGTTTGGGTCTGTGGATGTCGGTGTAGGTGTTTGTTAGGGTATGTGTGGATGTGTGTGGGTATGTGTAGGTGGGTGTGTAGGTGTGTGGATGTGTGTGGTGGTGTGTGGGTGTGGGCGTGGTGTGTGGGTGTGGGCATGGTGTGTGGGTGTGCGTTTGGGTGTAGGTGGGGGTTTGGATATGTGGGTGTAGGTGTTTGTTTTGGTATGTGTGGGTGTGGATATAGGTGTTTGTTTGGGTATGTGTGGGTGCATGGGTGGGTTTTTGGTTGGTTGGTTGTTGGAGTCAAACCAAGGACTTAAAAAGTTATATACTTGTCACCTCCCAGCCAAGCGCTCGGCATTATTAGGATAGGGCACTGACTGGTTGGCTCAATGTCATGATAATGTGACTGAGTGGGATATCAGGTCATGGTGCTGGTATCCTGGTTTCCAAAACACTATAAATTCGCCATGAGTGCGCACTGTCACAAATTGGTACCTATCCTGATATGACCTTACATGTTGCCAGGATGTAAAGCTCGAAAAACCACCCAACCAACTATCGCTGATTGATATCAAACTAGATTCAACCAATTTGCGGTTTCATTTTTTTTTTTTTTTTTTTTTTTAAATTCGCGATAGGTGTATACATCGGCGGGTATTCTCATACAGGTTAGTTAGGGAAGTCTATTTCCATCGCCCTAAAGGTTAACACAGCAGTGAATCTTCATTGGACTAAAATAATTATACCTGGCTTAAAACAATTCCAAACTTGAAGTTGCATAGTCCGATAGGTTTTGAGTTTCTGTAATTTTCTAAGATAAACATATTAGGGTGATCGTTGTAATCTACATTACTTGAGTTTGAAGTAACTTTTATTTTAAATAGCTAACTTGTGAGATATTTGAAGTGCAAACATGCAAAATTAGTTTTGGCATGCTTGTCAAAACGCTGACACAATAAGCTTCTGCAGTAATAGCTTCTATTAAATTGCCTCAGTATTCCCTTCTATTTTATTTTAGAAGATTCTTGTGCATTTCTTTCCTGCACCCTCTCCTATTCGCCCATGGTATTTATCCACAAATAATGTGTGTATTAGGGAGATCTCCCTCCTAACACTCTTATCTTTTTTGCACCTCTGCCGTAAATAATTATATCTGCCTTAAAGCTACATAGTCTGCTGGAGCTTAAATTTTTTAAACCAAGACAATTATCTAGATTTGATTCTATATAGCAAACTTAGATACTGACGCACTTATTAAGCATTTGTTGCCACATAGAAGGGAACGCTGAGTCAATTTAATAGAACCTGCTACCACTGAAGCCTATGGTGTCAGAGTTTAAGCGTGCTTGCCAAAACTAATTTGACATGTTTGTACTTCAATTATCTCAAAACCTAGCCATTTAATATAAAAGTTTCTTCAAACTAAAGTAAGGAACATTATAACAACCAAATCAATATATTTATTTAAGAACAAAGACAGAGAGTCAATACCATCGGACAATGCAGCTTTAATTTAAAATAAAAAAGAATTGGTTTTTGTGGTGTTTTTTTTGGTACATTAGTTGTTTAACCAGGAGGAAATTGCAATCACGGATAATTGGTCTCCCTCATTCCACTGCTCCTTGCCCTATCCTAATAATGCTGAGCGCCTGGCTAGGAAGCGACAAGTATACATTTTTAAGTCATCGGTTTGACTCGGCCAGGGTTAGAACCCGTGGATTAACAGAGTAGTGAATTATATTTGAAAAGCGAGTATCCGATTAGCATTTATTTTTCGGGGCGGGCCTGGATGAGTTAGTGGTGAACCCGAGTTGAGGTTAGTCGGTGGTGCTGAGACGGCGCCTGGTAGAACCCAGTCTGCACCGTGTGTGTGATGGGGGTTCGTCCTCTGAGGCACAGTGTAATGGGGTCACAGATTGCTACATTACTCCTTATGCAACCTGGCCAGGCTATACACACCTAAAGGTAGAGCTAAAAGATTCACCCCTACCCAGCGTAGATGTTCATGATGAATGACCATGTTCATGATGAATGACCATGATGAATGACCATAGTCCAATGAAAGTACCATAACATGTTCAAAACCTGCCCCTTCAAAAGACAGAAAAGAAATAAATACCGCCCTTATTTTGACTCTGGAGACTTATTTCCAACGGTTGATGGACTTAGATATGGATTTTGCCAGAGCACCAGCACCAGAACCAACAGTGGCAGCGCAGAGCAGATCAGCGTAGTCTTTGCGAAAGACATTTGTGGGTGGCACGAGTGAGCCGCGAGATGAATTGGGTACACCACGCCCAACACAAATTACTCATTTACCGGGCGCGGTGGCCAAATTGGTAGATCGTGGGCCTCGCGTGCAGAAGGTCAGGAGTTCGGTTCCCGGTCGAGTCAAACGAACAACTTATAAAATTGATACTTGTCGCTTCCTAGCCTGTCGCTCAACATTAATAGAATAGGGCAAGGATTGGTTAGCTGAGTGTCAGGATAATGTAACTGAGAGGGATATCAAGTCATGTTGCCAGCAACCTGGTCTCCCAGTGGGGCAGCGCTATAAAGTTGTCATGAGTGTGCACTGTCACAAGTCAGTAGCCGTCCTGATATGACCTTAGATGTTGCTAGTACATAAAACAACAACGACACACACCTTTGTTTCAGCTGCAGATAGATAGGTAGAGAGTTAGATAGCTATGACATGAACCCTAGTCCCTACCCGAGTGCACCATGTAAAAAAGAACACCCATCATAATACAACCGCCATCATGCTCTGACATCCTGCCTGTTCATAAGACCAACAAGAAATAAATACCGCCCTTATTGTGACTCCAGGTACTTATTTGCAGCAGTTGATGGACTTAGATATGGATTTCGTCACGGCACCAACACCAGCATCAGCAGTGTCAGCGCAGAGCAGATCAGCGTAGTCTTTGTGGAAAACATTTGCAGGCAGCGGGAGTGAGCCACGAGATGCGCTATATGAATTGGTTTGGTTAGTTGGTTGTTGGGGTTTTACATGCTGGCAACATCTAAGGTCATATCAGGATTGGTACTGACTTGTGACAGTGTGGACTCATGGTGACTTTATAGTGCTGCTCCACTGGAAGACCAGGCTGCCAGCACCATGGCCTGATATCCCACTCAGTCACATTATTCTGACACTGAGTCAACCAGTCCCTTGCCTTATCCTAATAATACCAAGTGCCTGGCTAGGAAGTGACAAGTATCAATTTTTACGTCATTGGTTTGACTCGACAAGGGTTCGATCGAATCGCACGATCTACCAAAACACAAGCCGCATTCAGCCATCTCGTCTGGTGTATGAATTGGGTACACAGTGCGCTACACACTTACTCATTCACTCATTCACTCATTTACTCATTTACTCATTCACTCATGGTATTAACCGGCCTGGGGAGGCGCGCAGAATCAGCGGCTGAATTACGCCGGGTAATCAGCGGAATTGCCGCCTTCGGTCGTGAAAGCCATTGCTTATATAGATCGCGGCGCCCCCTGTAGGCAGTAGGCAGCACTATGTCCGCCCTGTGGGGGTGGGGGTGGGGGGGGGGCGCTGTTTGGCGTAAAGCTAGGATTCCTTACACACGGTATGCGGCGTGCGGCATGCGGCGTGCGGCGTGATTACGGGATGGGTCCTTTCACCCACACCCACACACACACCCACACACAGTGTCAGGTTTCCTCACCACTGTTCTCTATGGCAAACGCAGCAGCATTCGCATTCGCATGCCGCACCGATCGGTACATGGACCGATTCAGTATTCGCATGCCGCATGCCGCATGCCGCATACCGCGTGTAAGGAATTACCCCCATTGACTTAGATGCTTTTTGATTTTTTGCCGCATTCGCATTCGCATTCGCATACCGCATACCGCATGTAAGGAATCCTAGCTTAAAGCTAAGATTCCTTCTACGCGGTATGCGGCATGCGGCATGCGGTATGCGAATGGGAGGATTCCTTCTACACGGTATGCGGCATGCGCCATGCGGCACACGACAGGCTATATTAAAAAAATTAAAATAAACAAGTATACTCCATACTGCACTGTATATGACCTAATATGGCACTTATATCCATGTACCTCTTGGTACGTCACATGGGGGTTCCTCCTACCTTTATAATTACCAAATTATAGATAAATATTCATATTTCTGTGGATATGGTAGCATTTTTACCAACCCGTAACCCCACTACCACCACTACCATATGTTTCCCCTCCGCACCCCTGTGTGTGACCGTTCCATAATGATCAGTCGCCTCTCCTCATCTAAAACTAATGGACATGTGCGACTGAGGTTTCTATTCGCATACCGCATGCCACATGCCATATGCCGCATGCCGCACCGATTGCTACAGGGACCGATCGAGTTGCCACATTCGCATTCGCATTCGCATTCACATACCGTGTGTAAGGGATGTAGCCCATTGACTTCAAGGCATTTCAATTTTTTGCCGCATTCGCATTCGCATACCGCAAACCACATACTGCGTGTAAGGAATCTTAGCTTTATGGTTGAGACCTACAACGGTCAGAAGGGGATGTATGTGTATGTATTCCATAGTGGATTTAGCATACAGTAAAACCTCTCTAAATCGACCTACCTTGGTACCGACTTTAAGTGGTCCATTCAGGGAGGTGGTCGGTTTAGGCAGTTAGGACATGGTTACAATGGTGTTGTTGGGACCCAAATAAAGTGATCGATATAGCGGAGTGGTCGATCTGTGGATGTGGTCGATCTGTTGAGGTGGTTGGTTAGAAAGGTTTTACTGTATGTGGTGCTTACACTGCAGACTCATGGGGCGTAGTTTCTTAGGTTATTTAAAGTTGCACAGTCCAATGGTTTTGAAACCTGTCATATTTCTGATATAAATATATGAGGTTAATCATTATAGTCTACATTACTTCACTTTGAAGTAGTTTTTTTACTTTAAATAGGTACCTTTGGAGATATTTGTAACAAACAGTTAAATTAGTTTAGGCAAGCATGCCAAAACTTTGACACCCTACGCTTCAGCAGTAACAACAGATTCGATTAAATTGACTCAGTATTCCCTTATCTGTGGCGATACGTGTTTACTAAGTGCACCTGTATTTAAGTTAGATATATATAATGAAATCTAGATAATTGCTTTGGTTTTGAAAATGTGAGGTTTCATCGGACTATGCAGCTTTAAAGCTGCATAGTCCGATGAAGCCAGGACATAAAACCCCAACAACCCTGTATATTCTTACATAATGGATTATCTAGCATATATATATATATATATATATATATATATATATACAGTAAAACCTCCCTAACTCCAACAACCCTGTATATTCTTACATAATGGATTATCTAGCATATATATATATATATATATTATATATAAATATATATATATATATATATACAGTAAAACCTCCCTAACTCCAACAACCCTGTATATTCTTGCATAATGGATTATCTAGCATATATATATATATATATATATATATATACAGTAAAACCTCGCTAGCGGACGATCTCCATTGATCGACCACTCCCCTATATTGATCGCTTTATTTGGGTCCTAACAATACCATTGGGACCATATTCTAACTCCTTAAACAGACCACCTCCCTAAATGGACCACTTGAAGTGTGTGCCAAGGTCGGTCGATTTAGAGGTTTTACTGTATATAAATAATATATATATATGTATATAAATATATATACATATATATATATATACATATAATATATACACATATATATACATATAATATATATATATATACATATTATATATATATATATATATTTATATATCCATATTATCTCCCCACTCTATTTGCTCCCTGAGAGAGTGGCGCTGGTAACTTGCAAAAGCCAGCAGCACTTCAACACCTTTGCAGGCAGCTTTCATGAAATGTTCGGGTCAAAGGCAAGATCTACCATGCAATTGTGCTATCCACCCTACTATATGGAGCTGAGGCCTGGACAGTGTACAGACGACAGGTGAAAAAGCTGCATGCATTCATGATGCGACGTCTGCATTCAATCGTGAGGCTAACCTGGAAGGACAAAGTGACAAATAAGGAAATACTCGAACGGACGGGGCTGCCCTCTATGGAAGATCTTCTGATCAAAAAGAATCTTCGGTGGACTGGACACCTCATAAGGATGTCATCAGACAGGCTACCAAAGCAGATCCTCTATTCTCAACTGTCTTCTGATTACAGAAAGAGAGGGCGCCCTCGTCTCCGGTTTAAGGATGACATCAAGAGAAACCTGAAGCTGAGAGACATTAAGACCGACTCATGGACGCAACTCTCACAGCAGAGCTAAATGGAGAGCAGCAGTCAAGTAATGAAAGCAGTCTTTGTCGCATTGCGACCGACAGCATGATGATGATGATGATCGCCCCACCGAGGACAGGGGGGCGGGGGTGCCAGACACTACCTGCATTATTACACGGAATAAAGGGTTTATCACTATCCATATATATTATTCATACAAGACAGAGTCCGTCTGGTTGAAATCCCCAGGAGTATAGCGGTTCAAGAGTTATTCAGTTGGGTCAATACTGACGAGAAAAAAAGCCCCCCCCAAAAACAAATCCCCACAAAAAACCCAGTGGAATACCTGCAATATCTTAAATCTGGAAATAGCAAGCGTGCTGACAGAGTGACACAGTGAAAGCGGCGCTGACGACCGTTTGCTATGGAAATATGATCGCTGTTTTGTGGGCGAAAAACACCGAATGGGTATTCTTATTCCAAATCAAATTCTGAATGACAACGAAAATGCTCTGAGGAATTGAACCTGTCACTTTGCGCATGCCCGCTGGCTTTGGGATTTCCGTGGACAGGTTAATTCTGCCCACGTGATCAATTAAATAGGGGGCAGAGGTTTGGTTGTCCTCATCTGCCCCCCCCCCCCCCTACACACATCCATCAGAAAGCTGACTGCAGATGTCTCCAGTGAATCGTAATAAAAACCTGCACTTGTCTTCCCGGCTTAGTTCTGAATCTCGTTTTATTTATACAGATGGTTGGTTGGTTGACATCTGTGCATTTCATATGACTGGATTGGGGGCTTCAAAAGCAAGAGCCTATGTCATACAGCGCCTGATATTTATTCCTCCTGTTATTAATTACCAACCCCTCCCCCCCCCCCCCCCCCCCCCCCCCCCCCCCCATCACACCAAACTAGTTCTCACTACGTTCTTGAAAATGTTGCTGAATGGGCTCAAACTGTGTGCGAACGAAATGGACATAGTAACAACTTTTTACAGTTCTGTTTACGAACGGAATGGACTGGCTAGAATGGAATGGTGCTCCAGAACATTGAGCATGCCCAAAATTGTCTTGCAGCCATGTTCTACCCCGACCACAGCCCATTTTTAGAATGGGGTCGGACAGTTTGAGAACTAGTTTGGTGTGATTAGGGTATTACGCATTACTTGCCCAAGTAATGACCATGACTCATAAATCAACACATTGATGTAGATCAGACACACCAGGAGATTACACTATTTAAATCTCACATCATTTATTCTTTGACTCTGGCGTCCGATCGCCCTAATTGCTGCACTAGAAGTATATCCAAAGACCCTATAATACTAAGATGGCTCACTCAACCTGTACTGTGTAATCAAAATGATCAAACCCACCACTTGGTGCACTGGCCGTTCTCTTGGTTAAACAGGTGCTATATTATATGTATAAATGTATATATGAATGTGAAAGATGTGTGATGATGGTGATGCTGATGATGATACTGATAATGATGGGTAGTTGTTCATAGAAATTTCATATTGATGTGTATTCATACTTACATATCTCATGTATAATATAATTGTATGTGTTTACATGTGAAATGCCAACCAGCAGCCGGCTGATCAAACCCACCACAAGGTGGCACTGTGAAATTTACATCACCATGGGAGAGATAGGGAGTGAGCCGTCTTAGTATTATAGGGTCATTGGTATATCAGCGGAACTATATGTGTACAGTAAAATCTCTCTAAATCGACCGACCATGGGACCGACTTTAAATGGTCCATTTAGGGAGGTGGTCAGTCTAGGGAGTTTTTAAAATCGTTACAATGGTATATTGTATGGGCGATCGGTTGGGACCCAAATAAAGCGATCGATATATAGGCGGGTGGTTGATCTGTTGAGGTGGTCGGTTAGAGAGGTTTTAATCTTTTATTGTATATGAAATATAATATATATTTTCTCAGGAGCGAGTGACAATGTGGCGCGTCCGTTGATTAGGATTCGGACCCGTGGTGGCGTCACCGGTCACGTAATGGGAGGCGGAAGCCAGCTCAGAGTAGCATGTACAGTAGATTGTAACAAATCACCCCGTACTGTTCTGTACAGTACACGTGAAGAACAAGCCTTTAGTCCTGCTTCAAGTACGTTAAACTACGTTTAAATATATTAAGGTACGGCAGATTTTGGTACGGATAAATACTTTATGGTACGGATAAATACGGTATGTTCAACTACGTTCAACTACCTTCAACTACCTTAGCCTCCACTACGTTCACCTATGTCCACTAATGGCTATTTGACCTGGGCTTCGTCCATGTATGCTAGAGTATGCTAGAGCATGCTAGAGTATGCTAGAGTAAGCTAGAGTATGGTAGTGTACATTAGCATCATGGATGCAAATTCAGCTGCTAACATACCGCTCTTTTGAACATGTCCAAAAATTAAATCGGAAATCACGGCTCACCCATGTTATTACCAAGATAACATCATGGAGAAGTATGAATGCCGGTACGTTCAACTACGTTCAACTACGTTCAACTACGTTCAACTACGTTCAACTACGTCCAACTACGTTCAACTACTTCCAACCATGTTAGCCTCCACTATGTTCAACTACATGCACTAAAGGCTATGTGACCGGGGCTTCAGTCTCTTCTCTTTTCACTCCCTTCGACGTGGTGGCTGTACCTACCTGTCCATGTGTGGGGCCACCATCAAGGAGCTTCGAACCCAGGCGGATTGGCAGACGGACACGGTCTTCGCTTATCTGCAAGCCCCGCTGACTATAAGGATCATTACTGACATGAGGGTAGCTGCCTCATTTGCTGCCGTTCAGCCTGAGACTATGGACAGTCCTGAGTATTAGTTGGTTGGGGGATCCTGCAGGATATTGGCTATTAATCCAAGGGCCAGTGATTAAATTACACACCCAACTCATTCTCTCTCCTTTATGTTATTTGTGTATCGTAAATGTATTTGATGTATAACGCATTATACGAATATAAATGCAAGGGGAACATATACTGTATATATCTATTCCTCCTTAGCGCTTATATATATATATATATATATATATATATATATATATACATATATACAGTAAAAACTCCCTAACCGACCACCTCCACAGATCAACCACTCACCGATATCGATCGCTTTATTTGGGTCCAAACAAGACCATTGTAACCATATTCTAGCTCCCTAAACCGACCACCTCCCTAAATAAACCACTTAAAGTCGGTCCCAAGGTCGGTCGATTTAGAGAATATATACACACAGTGAAACCACGATTTAGCGCCCCCTGGTCTAATGCGAATTCGCGTATAACGCGATGATTTATTGGACCCAGAATTCCTTAATTCAAAGGTAATTCAATCAACTGAACCCTGATTTAGCGCGAACCCACTTTTTCCGTGATGACTTTTTATGGACTTCAACGATCGAGGTATAATGGGGTTTCACTGTTTTTATATATGTGTGTAAGTATTAGTAGTACACATGAACAACACACATATACAGTATATCATCATCATCATGCTGTCGGTCACGATGCGACAAAGACTGCTTTCATTACTTGACTGCCTCTCTCCATTTAGCTCTCTGCTGTGAGAGTTGCGTCCATGAGTCGGTCTTAATGTCTCTCAGCTTCAGGTTTCTCTTGATGGTAGTACATTTCATGAAAGCTGCCTGCAAAAGTGTTGAAGTGCTGCTGGCTTTTGAAAGTTACCAGAGGCACTCTCTCGGGGAGCAAATAGAGGTTTCACACCGGCAAGAACATGTCAAGACAGGCGCAAAACTATCTGTCCCTGCAGTGGCTGGTCGGGAGATGTTGGGAGTTCCATACATCAACCACCCTTAATGCTGCCACAGTGACATGGTTTTCTGTTTAGGGTTTGCTCCCTTAGCCTTCGGTTCTGTCAAGAACCTGTACCACAAGGCAGTGGTTTACAACTCTGCAGGGCAGGGGCGTCAGTATATATAGATACAAAGAAGGCGAGACCTGAAATAAGTTTGGTCAATTTATTCAAGCCTGGCAGGGAAAGATGCCCTGCCCTCATGTGTACAAAAAAGTACACAGCGTAGGTCCGTCTGGGGACTCGTGTTTGTTCTACAGTAACACCTCTCTAACCGACCACCTCCACAGGCTGACCACTCCCCTATATTGATCGCTTTATTTGGCTCCCAAACGATCGTCCATACAATACCATTGTAACAATTTTAAATAACCTCCCTAAGCCGACCACCTCCCTAAATTGACCAATTAAATTCGGTCCCATGGTCGGTCGATTTAGAGAGGTTTTACTGTATTGGCAAATCCAGAAACACACCAAATTGGGAACGACTTGTTTTTGAGAGAGAGGCAAAGTGAAAAACACACTGAATCCAAGTTCGCTATGCTATTGCCACTGACTGTGCCTGCGCAATACTTCCAAAATATTGTAAAGAAAAATAAATATATAAGCAAAGTAATCACATATATATATGTGCTGTAAAAGCATTATATGAGTATAGTTATCCGTAAACTGGTTATCCTTGAACTGTGCCTCTCCTTGGCACCTTGCTTGACACTTAACAACTCAGGCGAATGGACAGGCTCTCTGCCTTGCCTGGTGCTGCCGCCTGGCCCACTCACCAGTCATGATTCACCCTCTTGCCTGTACCACTCGCTCAAAAATATTCATATATGTTTGCTAAGCATTTTATTCATCTCCAGGACAAATCCGGGTTAAAAAAAAGAAGTCACGGCATATGTTTTAGGCCATAGAAAGTTCAGCTGATTGTTGCGCATAATTTTGTTATTAATTAAAAATAAAATTAAGATCATGCAACTAGGAGATAAAAATCTGATGAGATCGGTGCCGCGAGGAGTTAGTAGAGTGCAGATGCTATCGTCCTTCCTCGTTAAACCCTAGGAAATTGCAGGGACGCTGTTTCGCGAATGCAACGCTTGTGGCAATTACCTCCAAAGTGCTAGATTTAGAGTCTATTTGCGCGGCAAATTACCTATTTGAATATTCATTTCACCAAGGAACGGCAGTCGCCACAAGCTTGACGTGATTACACCAGAGTTCAAAATACAGATTCTGAGTTTGTTTTGTCAAACAAATTTCAAATTTTGCAGGTATGACGTCATTCACGACGAAGCCTTTATTCCACACTATCCAGAACTGCCGATGTCTAACGGCTGCGCGGGATCTTCCCCCTCTCCCCGGATGATGGCTGATACTACTAGCTGATTGGTTGTTTTCTCAACTCCGTTGGTTCCGAGTCTTCCCTCTAATAAGCTGTTGGTTGGTTGATGGAGTTTTACATCCTGGCAACATCTAATGTCATATCAGGACGGGTACCGATTTGTTACAGTGCACTCATGGCTGGCGACTTTATAGTGCTGCCTCACTGGAAGACCAGGCCACCAGTACCCTGATCTGATATCCCACTCAGTCATGATATCCTGAAACTGAACCAACCAGCCATTTCCCTATCCTATTAATGGTGAGCGCCAGGCTAGGAAGCGACAAGTAGTAATTTGACTGGGAATTGAACTGGGAATTGAACTCCTGACCTTCCACACGGGAGACCTGCGCTCTACCGATTCGGCCACATCTTCCAGTGAGGAATACATAGGTTTGGTTTGACTCGACCAGGCTTCGAATCCGTGGGTTCGAATCCCACGATCTCCCAAAACGAGAGACGGACGCTCAACTCATTCGGCTATCATGTCTGGTTGGTAGAGGGTGAACCAGGGCTGCGTTCAGGGCGCCTCTGCGACGTCTCGGAGACGCCTTTTGGCTTATTTCCGTTCAGGGTACGTCTCAGAGACGTCTCGGAGACGCCTGCTATTTCAGATAGGAGACAAAAATCACCTCGAAAATGGCCACCGTATTCAGTAGTTTCAGGCAATCAGAGCGCTTCTTTTCCATTGCAAATGGCTGCCGGCTACGGGGGCAGCCATTTTCGAGGCGACCAACTGCTTTTGCCATTCAGACTAGCGTGACATCAGGGATTTCCCCGAGACATCTCGTAGGCGTACCCTGAACGCGGCCCAGGTTCACAGTCGGGAGGGCCGGGTGCAAGCCTCCCCCCCCCCCCCCCGCCGTCTATCCTCCGCTTCCCGCCGCAAAGTGTTCAAAATGCGAGCCTGCCACTGACACTATAATTTACGCCGGCTCTCCTGCTGAGATTGCCTATATACAACTCACTGCTTCTTTCCACACCGACAGCTTTTCCTCACCGACAGAGCCCCTCACTCACCACTCACTCACTCACTCATACACTCATACCCCCACTCATACACTCAGTACTCGCTCACTCACGCACTCACTCACTATTCACTCACTCATACACTCATGCACTCACTCATACACTCAGTACTCACTCACTACTCACTCACTCATACACTCATACACCCATTTATACTCTCAGTACTTGCTCACTCACGCACTCACTACTCACTCACTCATACAGTCATGCACTCACTCATACACTCAGTACTCACTACTCACTCACTCATACACTCATACACCCACTTATACACTCAGTACTTGCTCACTCACGCACTCACTACTCACTCACTCATACAGTCATGCACTCACTCATACACTCAGTACTCAGTCACTCACTACTCACTACTCACTCATGCACTCATACACCCACTTATACACTCAGTACTTGCTCACCCACGCACTCACTACTCACTCACTCATACAGTCATGCACTCACTCATACACTCAATACTCACTCACTCACTACTCACTCACTCATACACTCATACACCCACTTATACACTCAGTACTTGCTCACTCACGCACTCACTACTCACTCACTCATATAGTCATGCACTCA
Organism: Branchipolynoe longqiensis; assembly: GCA_030323885.1. Lineage (NCBI taxonomy): Eukaryota > Metazoa > Annelida > Polychaeta > Phyllodocida > Polynoidae > Branchipolynoe > Branchipolynoe longqiensis. Next base: position 24,046,753 of record CM059186.1, read on the forward strand.
CTCATACACTCAGTACTCACTCACTCACTACTCACTCACTCATGCACTCATACACGCACTCATACATTCACTACTCACTCACTCACTGGCTCACTCACTCACTCATTCACCCACTCACTCACTCACTCATGCACTCAGTACTCGCTCACTCACGCACTCATTCACTCACTACTCACTCACTACTTACTCACTCGCCACTCACTCACCCCTCACTCACCACTCACTCACCACTCACTCACTACTCATTCACCACTCACTCATTGACACCTCACTCACCCACTCACTACTCACTCAGTCACTCACTACTCACTCAGTCACTCACTACTCACTCACTCACTCACTCACACTTCACGCAACCACTACACACCGTCTCCTCCCCAGCCCACCCACACACCCACACCCACACCCGACCCTCCCACACCCGCACCCCACACAACCACATACACCAACCACCCTTCTACACCAAAACCCCACACCGCCCCTTCCACACCCACACCACACACTCCACACTACCACTCTATCCGCCCGCCCGCCCGCCCGCCCGCCCGCCCGCCCGCCCACCCGCTCGCCCGCCCTCCCCTCCGCCCTCCCGCCCGTCCGCCCGCCCGTCCATCCACACGCCCATCCATCCACCCACTCACCCCCGCCCCCACCCCCCACCCCACCCACCACTCATGAGCACCACGGCGTCAGACTCACAAATGGCGAGTGTTGAGAACACGAGTGGGAAACTAGTTGGTGCTCGCCATGTGAAATAGCCTCGCTTTGTGTGTTAATGCACTCATTAGGACGCACGTTGATGTGTGCACCCCATTAAACCATTCAATTAAAACACTAAAATAACCTGGGTTACGCAGCTTTTGTGATAACAAATCCCATCTGTGCGCTTAAACTCTTCAAGTGGCGTTTCCCTTTTTTTGTCTTAATTTTTTTTATAATAATGTCGTGGGGGTGATGAAAATTGGAAATATTGCGCCTAGAGCGGGACTCGAACCCACATCTCTTTGCATTCTGGGCCAGTGTGCTAACCATTACAACACCTAGGCTCCCTGATATCACCACACTACCCATGCCTACCTGTCTATGTTGTTACTTGCCTGAGAGGTCGCTGCAGACTACTACAATAATTACAAAAATAGAAAATAAAAAATAAAGACACATTATTGCTGTATGGTGATGCAGACTACTACTCTTGTCCCCCTGGAATTGTAAGTCTTTTAATGCTTACAATTACATACATACAGGCAATTCACTAACACATGCATACACAGGGTAGATTCAACAACCATACAGCGCGCAGCTTGTACAGGATCATGGTCACGGCAACCAGTGTTGTGGGGGTGATGAAAATGGGAAATATTGCGCCTAGAGTGGGACTCGAACCCACATCTCTTTGCATTCCGGGCCAGTGTGCTAATCATTACACCAGCTAGGCTCCCTGATATCACCACATTACCCACGCCTACCTGTCTATGTGGTTACTTGCCTGAGAGGTCAGTGCAGACCACTACACTCGTCCCCCTGGAATTGTAAGTCTTGTAATGCTTACAATTACATACATACAGGCAATGCACTAACACATACATACACAGGGTAGGTTCAACAACCATACAGCGCAAAGCTTGTACAGGATCATGGTCACGGCAACCAGTGTATTGGGGGTGACGAAAATGGGAAATACTGTGCCTAGAGCGGGACTCGAACCCACATCTCTTTGCATTCCGGGCCAGTGTGCTAACCAGTACACCACCCAGGCTCCCTGATTTCACCACATTACCCACGCCTACCTGTCTATGTGGTTACTTGCCTGAGAGGTCAGTGCAGACCACTACAATAATAAAAAAAATAAAATAAAATAAAGACACATTATTGCTGTGTGGTGATGTTTTGTGTGTGTGATTCTTTTTCTCAGTCGGCCTTAGTGGTATTTTCATGTGTGTGTGGTTTTCTTTCATCCGACAGCAAAGTGCTGGACACTTTTTCCAGGGTTATCATTTCCACGTTGTTCACGCTGCCGTTATCCCCCCACCCCCACCCCACTGATACACACACACACTCCACGCGAGCGTTGCAACGGTTTGCGGACATTTTCTGACATCGATTGCGCATGCGAAAGAACGCCACCGGAAGTGATGTCTACACCCCCCCCCCCCCAGTTGTGATGGAACTTTCACGATAATTCCAATAGCAGGAATAGCGATTTCCGCCAGTTTTTATATTTACCGATTAACGTTAAACAAAATGCCACGGAGTCATGCTATATATAATATATAATATATATATAAATATATATATATATATCATAGACATCAATACTAATATAATATAATATATATATATTTATATATATATAAATATATGATAACAGTTGGTTAGTTCGAATCCCATTCTTATATGACCATAGCTGTTTCTAGAACATAAAACCCAAATAAGAAATGGTTATGTATGGGCGATAGTATAACCGAAACAACGATATTTTAATCCTGACTTATTTCCCGCGCAATTCCCTGATAGTGCTAATCCTATGCGGGAAAATCCGCGTTTTCGCGGAAATTCGCTGTCGGTGTAATAATCTCGGCTTGATTTCCGTTTTTTTGCCTGAGACCACTTTCATCCCTGAAATAGAGATGTCTGCACGATTTTGACCATACCGGACGATGGAGGCTGGCGCGAGGTCTCGAGTGTGAAAGAGAGAGAAAGCGAGTGAGCAAGAGAGAGAGCGATAGAGAGAGCGATAGACATAGAGTGATAGAGAGAGAACGATAGAGAGAGCGTGAGTGAGAGAGCGAGAGAGAAAGTGAGAGTGACAGAACGAGAGAGAGAGCAAGAGAGAAAGCGAGAGAGAGAGTGAGGTAGAGAGAGCGAGAGAGAGTGAGAGAGTGAGAGAGCGAGCGAGAGAGAATGAGAGAGCGCAAACGAGAGCAAGAGAGAGAGCAAGAGAGAAAGTGAGAGCGAGGTAGAGAGAGCGAGAGAGAGTGATGGAGAGAGAGAGTGAGAGTGAGAGAAAGTGAGAGTGAGAGGGCGAGGTAGAGAGAGTGTGAGAGAGACCGAGAGAGAGAGCGCCAGAGAGTGCGAGAGAGAAAACGAGAGTGAGAGATGGATGGGGAGGGAGGAATGAAGAGGAAGGAGAGGGAAGAATAAGAGAGCGAAGAAGAACTAGAGAAATAAAGAGGGAGAAAAGGAGATATATTTAAGGAGTGGGAGAGAAAAAGAAACAGAGGGATAGAGAGCAAGAGAAAAAAAGAAAGTGAGGGAGGAGGAAGAAAGGGATAGAATTGTGGTGTTCTTTGTGGCAGAGTGGTTAGAGTGTCTGACTTTTTTTTAGGTCGGACTCCTAATCTGAAGGTCAGTGGTTCGATTCCCCATCCCCCACCTCTGCCAATTTAGATTTCCACTGCTGTGTATAACTTACAGCGTCATCAAAGGCCAGTTGCTCTCATAACATGTCTATGTGGTGTGGGAGGTTAAAAATCCTTTGGTTCAGTAAAATTGTAGGCTCGGGCTTTCTATCGACAAACTGTCTAATGGTGAAAACAAGTCTATTCAGACTTATCCATGATAGGCAGTATAAATCTTCAAGAAAAAAAAAGAAAAAATGGGGAGGGGGAAGAAAGTGAAGAAGAGAAGAAGAAGAAAGAAGCGAGAGTGGGAAAGAGGGAGAGAAGAAAAGATGGAGTGAAATAAAGAAGTGACAGGGAGATACAATATAACAAGGGCGCGAGAACGGCAGAGGGAGAGAGAAAGACAGTTAGTGTATATGTGTGTGTGGTGTGTGTGGTGTGGGTGTGATGTGGGTGTGGTGTGGGTGTGGTGTTGGTGTGGTGGGCGTGGTGTAACTGTACCTCGGCCTGTGAATAATGTGATTATCCTCATTATCGACGTTTTGTGTGAAGTCTGTAAGTTTGCCGTGGCTCTGATCCTCACGCCGGTGGTCATTCATACTACGTAGCGTGTTAGATTGGAGACCGGACGCGGTGGCCGAATCGGTAGAGCGCAGCATCGCGTGCGGGAGATCGGGAGTTCCGTTCCTATTCGAGTCAAAGCAATGATCTATAACATTGATATTTGTCGCTTCATAGCCTGATCCTCGGCATTAATAGGATAGGACAAGGACTGGTTAGCTCAATGTCAGGATAATGTGACTGAATGGGATATCGGTTCATGGTGCCCGTGGCCTGGTTTCCCAGTGGGGCAGCACTATAAAGTCGGCATGAGTGCGCATTGTCACAAGTCGGTACCCGTCCTGATATGACCTTAGATGTTTCCAGGACATAAAACTCCAACAACCAACCAACCTAGCATGTTTAACCGCTCCAAGCCATCGTTTGCCACCAGGGGGCGTGCATCAATTACGTCACGGCGACGGGGTTGGGTGGGTATATGAGTGATGTTACTGGGTGTGACAAGGGGGTTGTGGTACAGGAGGTTTTTATGTGATCGCTACGTCACTATTTATTTTAGCCCCCGACCCCATCACCCCATCACCCCATCACCCCATCACCCCATCAACCCATCACCCCATCACCCCATCACCCCAACCCCCACATCCCCTCTCCATCTCTCTCAGTTGGTTGGTTAGTTGTTGGAGTTTTACATCCTGGCAACATTTAAGGTCATATCACGATGGGTACCGACTTGTGACAGTGCACACTCATGGCACCCTTACAATGCTGTCCCGCTGGGAAACCGTGCTGCCAGAACCATGACCAGATATCCCACTCAGTCACATTATCCTGACACTGAGCTAACCAATCCTTGCCCTATCCTAATAATGCCAAGCGTCTAGGCTACGAAGCGATGAGTATAAATTTTGAAGTCATTGGTTTGACTCGACTAAGGTTCAACCCTGTGGGTTCGAATCCCACGACATACCAAAACGGGAGACGGACGCTCAACTCATTCGGCCATCGCGTCTGGTCTCCCTCCCTCAGTTCTGGGGTGTAAACATAAATAAGGTGTGGGTGTGTCGGGGGGGGGGGATATGAGGGCATGCGCTCAAGTGGGATATGTGAGATGTGGACGCGGTGTTTTATGTAATCGCTACTCAGCGATTTCATCCTTACCCCCCCCACCCCCCCCCCCCCCCCCCCGATCTCTCCGGTTTATGCATTGCTGTGTAAACAAAAATGGACATTATCCTTAAAGTTCCATAGTCCGATGGTTTTGAGTTTCTATTATAATCTACATTACATTAGTTTGAAGTAAATTTTATTTTGATACGCGACGAGGAAGGAATGAGAAGGCATGGGTGGAGAAAAAGCACTTTATTTATGAAGTGCGAGGCAATGAGACAAAGGATCATGAGATCAGGATAATGCAGGATAAATGAGAAACAGGATAATAACAGGCACAAGAGGATAATAAGAATGATAATATGGAGAGAGCACACATTACGACCAAAATCGCAATGAGTGCGCACTTTCACAAGTCGGTACCCATCCTGATATGACCTTAGATGTTGCCAGGATGTAAACCAGCACACGCAAATTCCGCCATCGTCATCCCCATCGTCAGAGCTGCTCACATGAAACTCTTAAAGCTGCACAGTCGGACGAAGCATCACATTTTCAAAACCAAAGGAGTTATCTAGATTTGATTCTACATATCTAGCTTAGATACTGATGCATTTATTTACTAGGCATTTGTCGCCACGTTAGAAGAAGTGAACACTGAGTCAATTTAATAGAACCTGTTAGTGTTAGTGGTGTCAGAGTTTCGGCATTCTTGCCTAAATTAATTCCACATATTTGCACTTCAATTATCTCAAAAGTTAACCCATCTTAAAATAATAGTTACTTCAAATTAAACTAAGGTAGATTTATAACAATAAATTTAATATATTTATATCAGGGAAAATAAGACAGAAACTCAAAACCATCGGAAGTTAATATCGGACTAAGGTATATTTATAACGATAAATTTAATATATTTATATCAGGGAAAAAAAGACAGAAACTCAAAACCATCGGAAGTTACGATCGGACTATGCAACTTTAAAACAACAAAAAACGCCGCGTCTTCTCGCCAGAGTGCGCCCCAGAATTCCGATCAACCCGGTCGCGGGGATACTGGTCTTAAATCCCGTCTCCGACTGCGGCCGGGCGATTGGCCTGGCGCCGAGCCGCAATGAGCCGGCGCGTGTAGCCCTAATGTCCGCCCATCTCCCGGCTCGGCCCCGGGGCGGGAACGAGGCTGCGGACGGGTGGCAGTGACGTACGCGCAGACGCGCTGTGGTGTGTGTGGGTTGTGGTATAATGCCTAGTACACACCTCCCGTTTACGATTCGCGCACTAAAACTCGCGACTCGACCCGACCCGCTTAAAACTGAAAACGGGCCGATTCATTTTTCGAATCGCGAATCGCAATCGTAATCGGCCCCTTTTAGCCGTAAAAACTGAGTTTTATACGCGAATCGCAATCGCTAGGTGTGCGCGGGGAGCGCACACCTAGCGAGTTTTGTGCGTGAAACGGGCAGTTTTCGATCGTATACGGGAGGTGTGTGCACACAAGCGGTAGGTGTGTACCAGGCATAAGGGTGTGGTTGTGAATGTGAGCCCGCCTCGCATGGTGTCTTTGGGACAGACAGGGCCAGTGGGATCCAAGCGATGTAAAAGGACGGTTTGCTGTCAATAGCAACTAGTATAACACTGCCCGGACTCGCCTCATTCAGCATATTTGTGCATAGACACTGGGATGGTTTGGTGTGTGTGTGGAGGGGGGGGGGGGGGGGGATCTATATGCAATATATATAGTGTATATACAATATATAATATACAATATACATTATGCAATAAACAATATATGCAATATGTGCAATATATGCAATATATGCAATATGGGATGTATAATTAATTATGCAGATATAAATAGGCGGAGTATCGTTTATTATTTATTATTTGCCATTACGATACTCGCAATATATTATAGCCAATCGCTGACCTGCCCGAATTTGCTCGGCTGGGCAGTCACTTCTCTATGCGATTTCAAACAATATATGTGATTATGCGATATATACAATACATGTGATTATGTGAAACATTATGTGAGTATAAAGCTGTGGAAGGGATTTCTATATGTTTTTTTTATATTATGTTATTCTGATATTATATTATTAGCCAATGGGTTCTCTGCATGTTTTTTGCTCCTTACTCATACGGATACTAGTGGTTCCACCACCGCCCGTCCATACTTCCGGTGCTAACATTGTCACTTGCGCCCGGAACCTTTTCACAAACAATACATACAATACATACAATACATACAATACATACAATACATACAATACATACAATACATACAATACATACAATACATACAATACATACAATACATACAATACATACAATACATACAACACATACAATGCATACAATACATACACTATGTACAATCTGTACAATGTGTACAATGTGTGCAATATATGCAATGTATGCAATGTATGCAATATATGCAATATATGCAATATATGCAATGTATGCAATATATGCAATATATGCAATACAACAAGCAAAGTAAAGCTTGTTTTATTTAACGACGCCTCGAGAGCACATTGATTTTTATCATCAGCTTTTGGATGTCAAAAGTATGGTCATTCTGACATATTTATTTGGATGAAGCCTGCTTATCGGAAAGAATACACTCTTTCTGATAAGCGACAAGGGGTCTTTTATATGCACTTTCCCACAGACAAGACATCACATGCCACATCCTTTTATGAACCAGTTGTGGACCACTGGTTCGAATGGAAAATAACCCAAATTGCAAATGGGTCCACTGAGCAAGATCGATCGGGTGACCGACACCTTCACAGGTGGACACTCTACCACCTAAGCTATGTCCCGCGCTCCCCTGTATATGAAATAATAATAATGTATGCAATGGATGCAATATGTGCAATGTGTGCAATGTATGCAATGTATGCAATGTATGCAATGTTTGCAATGTATGCAATGTATGCAATGTATGCAATGTGTGCAATGTATGCAATGTGTGCAATGCTTGCAATGTATACAATGTATGCAATGTATGCAATGCTTGCAGTGTATGCAATGTATGCAATGTGTGCAATGTATGCAATGTATACAATGTATGCAATGTATGCAATGTATGCAATGCTTGCAATGTATATGCAACATATGCAATATACGCAATGCACACAATGCACACAATAATGGTATTAATACAATACACACAACACACAATACACACAATACAACACAATAATACAATATGTACAGTAGCTGATAGTGATACGTATGGCATTACCAGAATGTCACATTCTACACATGCGACGTGACTGGGTACTGTGCACAGAACGTACTTTCAAACCCTGCTGATGAGAGTGCAGGTGTGTGTGTGTGGCGGGGGGGGGGGGTGCGTGTGTGTGTGTGATGGAGGGGGGGGGGTGAGAGGGGAGCTTGGGAGGAGTGGGGGTAATGGGAAAAGCAAGTGTTAATCAGCGAAAGGTCGACATTGTTCTGGAAGCGGAAGTTAACCTGGCGGCGCGTGCAGGGTGAGGGGCCGCGCAGGGTAAGGTGCCGCGCAGGGTAAGGGGCCATGCAGGGTGATGGGCCGTGTAGGGTGAGGGCCGTACAGGGTGATGGGCCGTGCGGGGTGAGGGGCCATGCAGGGTGAGGGGCCGTGCAGGGTGAGGGGCCGTGCAGGGTAAGGGGGCGTGCAGGATGAGGGGGCGTGCAGGGTGAGGGGGCGTGCAGGGTGTGGCGGTGTGCAGGGTGAGGGGGCCGTGCTTTTCGAGGGGCCGTGAAGCGTGAGAGGCCGACACACAGCTCAACACCACCAGATACCGCCCGACCCCTCACTGCACCCCGCGCGTGCGCTGTGATGCCAGGCGGTGTTGGATGACCAAAGGCAGCTGGCTACATAATGCAGGAGACCCCCGCCCACCCACGCCCACCCACGCCCACCCATCCCCTCCCACACCACCCCCGCACCATTCCTGCCCCCGCCCACCGCCGCTCGCATCATGCCCACCACCGCCCGCACCATGCCAATACCTGCTCAGCCCCGCCCACCCCCGCCCACCCCCGCCTACCCCCGCCCACCCCCGCCCTGCGCATCCGCACCCCTCCACATACAGATACGCTACACACATGCCCTTCAGGCTCGCCATCGGTGTGCGCCGGTTTAGGGGAAACGGCAGGGCGGGAAGCATTCATTGGTGAGCGGGGGGCAGGTCAGGGATCCTTAGCTGGCGGGGCGGGGCGGGACGGAGGGGGGCGGGGCGGGGCGGGGGCGGGGCGCGGCGGGGCGGGGCGGGGCGGGGCGGGGTGGGCGGGGTGGAACTGGGCGGGGAGGGGCGGGCCCGGAGCGGAACGGGGCAGGGCGGGACGGGAGGGTCAGGGATCCTTAGCTGGCGGGTCGGGATGGAGCGGAACAGGGTGGGGGCGGGTCAGGGATCCTTAGCGGGCGGGAGGGAGGGAGGGACGGGCCGGGGGCCGGGTGGTCGGAGCGGCGTGGGGGGGGGGCGGGGCGGGGCGCGGCGGGGCGGGGCGCGGCGGGGCGGGGCGGGGCGGGGCGGGGCGGGGCGGGGCGGGGCGGGGCGGGGCGGGGCGGGGTGGAGTGGGTAACCTTAGCGAGCCGCGCGAGGGACAGGTGGGCGGGGCGAGGTATGGTAGGGGCACGGTAGGGCCGGGTAGGGCGAGACGCGGTGGACGGTGTGGGATGTAGGGTGTGGGGCGGGGCAGAACGGTACGAGGCGGGGCGGGATAAGGTGGGGTGAGGAGGAGGAGGACGGTGGGTGGGTAGGTGGGTGGGTGGGTGGTTGGTGGGTGGTGCAGAAAGACATTGAGCAGTTGCTGAGCAGCTCCCCGTCATCACAAACACCGTGTATAATTAGATTAGGACAATGAATTATTCCCCGCGTCCGGGCATGTGGAGGAGAGATAACGCCGACAGGGGGCGCCTCCTCGTGGACCGCAGATCGGTCAGCGCTCCCACACCAGGCCCGCGTCACGTGGGGAGACCAGCGTCACGTGGGACCCGCACCGCGCATGCTGGCCAGTCTCAAACCGCTAGCGGGTCACGAAGCCTCGTTTTGATTTGAACCCCCCCCCCTCTCCACCATCCCCGTCCACCATCCCCCAACCATCCACTCTACCCCCACCCCCACCAGGCGCGCAAGGGAGCCTGGGAACGAACGCGCGCCACTGCAATGAATGGCAAAGCCCTTTCGTACAGGTTTTTTTTGCTTTTGCCCACTACTGCTGGTGAAGAATGATGGCACAGGTGGGGTGGGTGGTGGGGGTGAGGGTGGTGTGTGGTGTGTGTGTGGTGTGTGGTGTGTGTGTGGTGTGTGTGCGGTGTGTGTGTGGTGTGTGGTGTGTGGGTGGTGGGTGTGTGGTCGGTGGGTGGTGTGTGTGGTGTGTGTGTGTGTGGTGTGTGTGGTGTGTGTGGTGTGTGAGGTGGGTGTGTGGTGTGTGTGGTGTGTGTGGTGTGTGTGGTGGTTGTGTGTGTGGTGTGTGTGGTGTGTGTGTGTGTTGTGGTGTGTGTGTGTGTTGTGTGTGGTGTTGTGGGTGTTGTGGTGTGTGTGGTGTGTGGTGTGTGGTTTGTGGTGTGTGTGGTGTGTGTCGATGTATGGTGTGTGTGGTGTGTGTGGTGTGTGTGGTGGGTGTGTGGTGGGTGTGTGGTGGTGTGGTGTGTGTGGTGGGTGTGTGGTGGGTGTGGTGTGTGTGTGGTGGGTGTGTGTGTGGTGTGTGTGGTGTGTGTGGTGGGTGTGGTGGGTGTGTGGTGTGTGTGTGGTGTGTGGTGGGTGTGTGGTGTGTGTGTAGTGTGTGGTGGGTGTGTGGTGTGTGTGGTGTGTGGTGTGTGTGTGGTGGGTGTGTGGGTGGTGTGTGGTGGGTGTGTGGGTGGTGTGTGGTGTGTGAGTGGTGTGTGTGTGTGGGCGGTGTGTGGGCGGTGGGTATGTGGTGGGTGGATGGTAGGTGTGGGGGTGAGGGGTGGCGGGTTAAGTACGTATGGGATTTGTCTTTACATGTGTGAGTGGGTGACGTAATACTGGCATTGTGCATTATGGAAATGCTCGACAAGAAAACACTGAGTTATGGGAGCGAATGCTCAGGTGCAATGCACAATACAATATATACGTACAGTCGAAGGAGCGCTACTATTTCCCACCTGCCTTGTTTTTATGTTAAAGCTTCATAAGCCAATTAATTTATTTGTGGTTTCTTTGCGGTGTGTCAGCAGTATAGGTCATATTCATGGCGAGAATTGATTGAGTGTTTTGTATTCAACCATCGTTTTTACACAGAATGCAAAAGCATATGATTAAGTATGTGTCAATAGACACTTATACATTTAAAAAGCTCGAAATTATATCATTTGTGGCCTAGGGAAATAACATTCTAATGAAAAGTTAAAGCTTTTAATGTAGTTAATTGATCAAAAAGAAAAGAAGGGTTTAATACACTATATGAGGTGGTACAGACCAGCTCTCATCGAAAAGGCTAGGATGTCTTCTTGTCTTAAGCCAATGAAGAGCACAACAATTGCTAAATGAAAGCACATATCTAGATTTGATGCGACATATCCAACTTTTGCCATGAATATGGCCTTTGCTGCCAACAAGGCACAATGCCACCAACAATCAATCAAAATATATCCAACTTAGGTACTGGTGCTTTCATTAAACTGTTATTGCAGTTTGCTATTCCTGTTATTTACTGCTATGCGCAAAAACAGGTAAACAAACCTATATCGAGCATTTTGGTGTGCACACCACAATTAATTTAGCATATACAGTAAAACCTCTCTAAATCAACCGACCATGGGACTGACTTTAAATGGTCCATTTAGGGAGGTGGGTGGATTAGGGAGGTTTTGTTAATCGTTACAATGGTATTGTATGGGCGATCGTTTGGGACCAAAATAAAGCAATCGATATGGGGGAGTGGTCGATTTGTAGAGGTGGTCGGTTAGAGAGGGTTTACTGTATTCACCTCCATTACATTCAAAAAGTTTACATGATAGGAAAAGGCTACTTCAAGCTGAGGTGAAATCAATTATAAAGACCTGATACCCCATTCATTGAAGAAACAGGGCCGTTGGCAGGACCAAGTGGTCCTTACTCGCTTCTGCATTGGCCACTCTTAGCTGACTTGCGTATTTTAACTTGGGAGAGAACCACCACCCAAATGTGTCCACTGACACTCAGACACATTTCATGGCCTTGCACCCACAATGTATTAATGTAAATAACACGTGAGACCTCTTTACCAATGTGAAGCGCAAAGCAAATTGTAGAGTCCCCAAGAACAACTGGACTGTATCACCTCCTGTAATTGTAGCTATTTTTTTAGTTATATTTTGCAATCATTTGGCACAAATTTAACCACTTCAAAATTGCATCTGAGATCATTTTGTTTGCTTTCATTTGATACAAATCTGATCATTTCAGTTTTTCCTGCAAATTTCAATATAAATACATAATGAATGTGATTTGCACTCTTTTCTTTTCACGAAACAACAATGACAGAATAAATGCCACTAACCTTTTGCCATGAATATGGCCTTTGCTGTTGACACGGTGTTAAGCCATCACCAACCAATCAATCAATCAATCAATCAATCAACTCAAACCCACTGGATTATGCAACTTTAAAGCTGCATAGTCCGATAAAAACATAACATTTTCAAAACCAAAACAATTATCAAGATTTTATTCTACATATCTAACTTAGATACAGATGTACTTATTAAGCATTTGTCATCACGAAAAAGGGAAAACTGAGGCAATTTAATAGAACCTGTTACTGCAGAAGCCTATGGTGTCAAGAGTTTTGGCATGCTTTCGAAAATTAATTATACATGTTTGCACTTCAAATATCTCAAAAGTTAGCCATTTAAAATAAATGTTACTTCAAGCTGAACCAAGGTAAGTGATAGCGATCAACCTACTATATTTATCACAGAAAAATGACAGCAATGCAAAACCACAAGACTATGCAGCTTTAATATTCCAATCTGTATGTAAATATTCAGCACGGACAGCGTTTATGGCCCTGAGTTACTATCAAGGTCATTCGCCTGTATTAGTCGCTGTGCCACACCATCACCTCAACTGCCTTCCTCGCATCACCTTAGCCCTTTAACTACCGTGACCTTGCTCACTGGTCCCCAGGGACAAATTAGCCCCGCTTTGGCTGGTGTCCGGCATTTAGCATTCTGTCCTCACCGAGTGGTCGGTGTCGATCCCATTATCCAACAGCGCCCCCCATCGGGATGTCTGCGAACCTGCCCCATCACCCCACTACCATCTCCAACCCCCTCACCATCCCACCACCCAATCACTCCCTACCACTCCCCAGCATTCCACCAATGTCATTATGCCCATGTACAGACGGTTGCCTGAGTTGCATCCTGTCATTATGCCCATGTACATACAGTTGCCTGAGTTGCATCCTGTCATTATGCCCATGTGTATACATCTGCCTGAGTTGCATCCTGTCATTAGGCCCATGTACATACAGTTGCCTGAGTTGCATCCTGTCATTGTGCCCATGTACATACAGTTGCCTGAGTTGCATCATGTCATTATGCCCATGTAAATACAGTTGCCTCAGTTGCATCCTGTCATTATGCCCATGTACATACAGTTGCCTCAGTTGCATCATGTCATTGTTCCCATGTACATACAGTTGCCTCAGTTGCATCCTGTCATTATGCCCATGTACATACAGTTGCCTCAGTTGCATCCTGTCATTTTGCCCATGTACATACAGTTGACTCAGTTGCATCCTGTCATTGTGCCCATGTACATACAGTTGCCTCAGTTGCATCCTGTCATTGTTCCCATGTACATACAGTTGCCTCAGTTGCATCCTGTCAGTGTGCCCATGTACATACAGTTGCCTCAGTTGCATCCTGTCATTGTGCCCATGTACATACAGTTGCCTGAGTTGCATCCTGTCATTATGCCCATGTACATACAGTTGCCTCAGTTGCATCCTGTCATTGTGCCCATGTACATACAGTTGCCTCAGTTGCATCCTGTCATTGTGCCCATGTATATACAGTTGCCTCAGTTGCATTCTGTCATTGTTCCCATGTACATACAGTTGCCTCAGTTGCATCATGTCATTATGCCCATGTAAATACAGTTGCCTCAGTTGCATCCTGTCATTGTGCCCATGTACATACAGTTGCCTCAGTTGCATCCTGCCATTATGCCCATGTACATACAGTTGCCTCAGTTGCATCCTGTCATTATGCCCATGTAAATACAGTTGCCTCAGTTGCATCCTGTCATTATGCCCATGTAAATACAGTTGCCTCAGTTGCATCCTGTCGGGCCGCCAGAAAAGGTTTGGATTAACCGATCGTTTGGTTTATCTGAGCTTGGTTTAATGGGGTTGTACTGTATTAGGATAGGTCAAGGACTGGTTCACTCAGTGTCAGGATAATGTGACTGAGTGGGATATCAGGTCATGGTGCTGATGGCCTGGTCTCCCAGTGAGGCAGCACTATATAATCACCATGAGTATGCACTGTCACGAGTCAGTACCCGTCCTGATATGACCTTAGATGTTGCCAGGATGTTAAACTCCAACAACCATCCAACCAACCAACCAACCAGCACAATGCTTGCATATTATATTATATCATACACATCACTATGCAGCCTGTATGGAAAATCCCATTCGCTCAGTGCCAATCGTCTCATTGTGTTTGGATCTTGCACTCCCCTGGGTATGTGCAGCTGTGGTGCAATTGCTTCCTCACTCATTATTTACATTTAGGGACATTACAGACTCTCTTGTCTCCGCTGAAAACATACCAAGTAGTGAAAGAAAGAAAATGAGAGGCAATAATCGTTTGTTTTATTTTCTAAAATTCCATAAACAGAATGGAACTGCTGATTAATCACTTTGCATTTTCTACATTCCGAGAGCTCTCAGTTTCTGCTCATCGAACTAAACAAATATCAAGGAATCATTGCAATTCTTTCGTTAATTCTAATTCTATGTTGTGCTGATACCCTCTATTTATTTAGTTAGTTATTTTATTGTGATTAGCTTTTAAATTTGAATGCTACATATCATCAATAGGGCTACTCAAAGTTTTGATTGATTGATTGATATATTTTATCATGGTTAGCTTTTACAGATGAATGCTATATATCGGTAAAGCTAGATTTAGCATAAACATTGACACAATTTATTAATTATTTTACTATCGTTAGATTTTAAATATGAATTGTATATATCATTAGGGCTACTCAGCCATTCAATTTATTTATTTCATTGTGGTTAGCTTTTCAAGATAAAGCTAACCATATCAAAATATTAAATAAATTGCAGTCATGTTTATGCTAAATCAAAGACCCTGTAATACTAAGACTGCTCACTCCCTATCTCTCCCATGGTAATGTAAATTTTGCAGTACCATCTTGTGGTGGGTTTGATCAGCCCGGCTGCTGGCTGGTGTTTCACATGTAAACGCATAGGCCTACAAGGCGAAAGGGTGAGTTTAACATTTTTAAAAGAGAGATTTCCTGTCATTTGGATTTGGCCGATGTTGTGCCTAGTGCCTGGTCCACACCTCTCTCTGCCCCGCCCTCTCTCATTCCCCCACCCTTCCCCCTCTCTCCCCCTCCCGCCATCCGCTCCCTCCGACCCTCCCTCCTCCTGGCTTCACCACTCTTCCCCACCTTCCCTCACTCCCCTTCCATCCCCCTCCCCTTCCCCTTCCCCTTCCGTCCCACCCTCCCATGGTCTCAATGCCCTTCCCCTCCCCTTCCCCCTCCCATGCCCACCCTTCCCTCTCCCTATCTCCCTCCTCATCCACCTTACCCAGTGCTCTCACACCACACCTCCCTCCCCTCTGCCTTCCTCCTCCTCCCTCCCCCTTCACCCCTTCCTCTCCGCCTCCCCCACCCCCCTTTTCCCCCACACTCCCTCTCCTCCCCCCTCCTCCCCCACCTCAGTCGGCGATCTCACACCACGCCACACCTCACGACCCCCTGATGCAAGCGGGGCGGGGGGGGGGGGGGAGGAGAGGTCTCCACTGGTTGGGGGGGGGGAGGAGGTCCCCACTGGTTGCATGTTGCTCCTCCTATAGAGCTCCCACCA
The DNA here is from genome assembly GCA_030323885.1 of Branchipolynoe longqiensis. Classification (NCBI taxonomy): domain Eukaryota; kingdom Metazoa; phylum Annelida; class Polychaeta; order Phyllodocida; family Polynoidae; genus Branchipolynoe; species Branchipolynoe longqiensis. The sequence goes on from CM059186.1 coordinate 24,062,841, forward strand.
CCACCATTACTCCCACCCTGCCCCTCCACCTCTCCACCCCACCCATCCCCGCCACCATACACACATTCTGTGTGGTGGGGGTTGACAGTGTGTGGTTGCAGTGTAGGTGGGTATGGTTGGGGTGTAGGTGTGTGTGGTGGGTGTGTAGGGTGTGTGTGGTGGAGGTGTAGGTGGTTTGTGGTGGAGTTGTAGGGGTCTTGCAGAGCACACCTCACAATCTTTAGCATCCCTAAACCCCCACCACACACCTACACCCTCACCTCAGCCCTAAACCTCTACCACATACACTTAAACACTGCACCACATGCATATACCCCCACCACATCCCTAAACCCCTATGACAACCCCCCACCACACAACTACACTCCCACCACGCACACACCACACCTACACCACCACACACCTACACCCTCACCACACACACCTACCCCTACACCTCAACCACACACACCTACACCCCCACGACACACACACGACACACTTACACCCCCTCCACACACACCCACCACAGACCTACACCACCAACACACACATACCTACACCCCACCACATCCCTAAACCCCCACCACATCCCTAAACCCCCACCACACACCTACCAAGCGACAGCAAGGTTTCTTCTGACACTCCAATGCTATCAAAATGATCAGACCCACCACCTGGTGCGCTGGCTGTTCTCTTGATTACACAGTACAGGTTGAGTGAGCCGTCTTAGTGTGATAGAGTCTTTGGCTAAATCTAGCCGTACTGATATATAGCATTCATCTTTAAAAGCTAACCATAATAAAATAGATAAATAAATTTAAAAAAACGTTGAGTAGCCCTATTGATGATATGTATCAGTATAGCTAGATTTAGCATAAATATTAGCACAATCCATTTATTATTTTACTATGGTTAGCTTATAAATATCAATGGTATGTATCATTAGGGCTACTCAACCATTCAATTGATTTATTGATTTATTTTAGTGATGAATTTATTTACCCTGCTCATAATGCATAAGTGTGTTAACACATCTTTTCACCACTGGGCAGCACTAATCCAATTTGATTTAATTCTTGAGAACTTTGTTTTAGTAATAATTTTGGTTTTCTTGCTTCTTGTTTATGGCTTGTAGCTGTTTGTAAATTGTAAACAGTCGAAAATCCAGCTTTTACTGTTCTTTGTGTTAGTCTATTTAAACATCATCTGGTTTTCTAGCTTACCGGTACTTTATTTTTAGTAGTTTCTTAAACGCTGCTATGTTTTTTGCATTTCGTGTTGCAGCTGGCAGTTTATTCCAAATATTGGCACTCATGTTAGCTACACTGCGATCATATGCACTGTATGGTTAGCTTTTAAAGATCAATGCTATATATATCAGTATAGCTATACTTAGCATAAGCATTGGTTCAGATACAGAAGGGTACATTCTGGATGAACAATAATTATTCGAAATACTATGAACATAATGTTTTCCACAAATAGACTTTCTTCCATGGACTATTAGTTCTTACACTACCACCAGAGGGCAGGTTGGTGGTGGAAATCTTGTATAAGACTTTTCCAGGAAGACTCCTGCACAGTGACCTACTATCCACACCACTAGTTTTGTTAACTGCCACCAGAGGGCAGGTTGGTGGTGGAAATCGTCTATAAGACCATCTCCATAGAGGATACTTCAGAGGGAGCTTATTACCCACAACATTGCGTTCTCCCACTGCCGCCAGAGGGCGGGTTGGTGGTGGAAATCGTTTATTAGTCAACCCAGTGTCATTGGCACCACTTCTGGTTCTATATGATATAGAACTTTTCTGACTCTGTATACTGAGAACATTTCACAGAGAATAGTCTAGAATATTATGGAGGTGAACTCAAGAAATCAAAATGATATAATCTTCTGTTGAGCGTGTAAGATGTGTATCGTATATTTAGCTTAATGTGGCTTTACGTCAGCTTATCTGCATGAAAACAGCTGTAAGCTGTTGCTATGAGATATCTTGCTCAAAGGTTGGTTGGTTGTTGGAGTTTTACATCCTGGCAACATCTAAGGTCATACCAGGATGGTTACCGACTTGTGATAGTTCGCACTCATGGTGATTTGATAGTGTTGCCCCACTGGCATCATGACCAGATATCCCACTCAGTCACATTATCCTAACACTGAGCTAACCAGTCCTTGCCCTATCCTATTAATGCCAAGTGCCAGGCTAGGAAGCGACAAATATCAATTTTATAAGTCATTGGTTTGACTCGACCGAGAACCGAACTCTCGACCTCCCTCGCGCGAGGTCCGTGCTCTACAGATTTGGGCACCACACCCGTTTACCATTTTGAAAACAGCAGTGCTTGTCTGTTCATGGAAGCTAAGCAACATTGATCCTCATCAGTAGTAGGCTGAGCGACGATGAGGTGCCGTCGGCTTTCTGATAGCGGCTTAGGACCTACCAAATCAGTAATGGCTGCACAAGACTTTGTTTATTAAATTGAGCTAAGGTTTGATACGGGAAAGCCTGTCCACCCTGTCGCTTCTAAGCCGATGCCACTTCCCAATATTTTTGGTAGATCGTGGGATTCGAACCCACGGGTTCCTTACATGTTGCCAGGAGGTAAAACTAAAACAAAATATGACCTACCAAATCAGTAATGGCAGCGCAAGACTTGGTCTATTACATTGCACTAAAGCTTTACACAGGAAAGCCTGTTCACACTGTTGTGCTTGGGCCACCATTTTTGGTAGATCGTGGGATTCGAACCCACGGGTTCGAACCCTGGTCGAATCAAACCAATGACTTAAAAATTTATACCTGTCGCTTCCTAGCCAGGCGCTTAGCATTATCAGGGTACAGCAAGGACTGGTTGGCTCAGTGTCACGATAATGTGACTGAGCAGGATATCAGGTCATGGTGCTGGTAGCCTGGTCTCCCAGTAGGGCAGCACTATAAAAGTCGCCATGAGTGCGCACTGTCACAAGTCGGTACCGATCATGATATGACCTTAGATGTTGCCAGGACATAAAACTCCAACAAAATATGACCTACCAAATCAGTAACGGCAGCGCAAGACTTGGTCTATTAAATTGCACTAAAGTTTTACACAGGAAACCCTATCCACACTGTCGCGCCTGGACTGGTGTCACTTCCTATTATCAATACCCAATCTATTTGGTAACGCAATGGTGTCTGGGGCCTAAGCAAATATAACGCATATTGTAAGAAGAAAAAACATGGACTGCACAACATGGTAATCTGATCAAACTCAACTTTGAACGAACGATTGTAACGTAAGAAATATTTTATCACAACCCTGGATGCTATATGTTTTCAGATTGTGTGATTAGCTGTGTGCTTGTATATTTATTGTTTATTTACTAGATAACTAACTGGATCTGGTGGCCTAATAGGTAGAACACAAGCCTCCCATGTGGAACGCGGGAACTTCGAATGTTGAATCCTGGTTGAGTCAAACTAATGACTTACAAAATTGATACATTTTGCTACTTAGTTTGGTGTTTGGTATTACTAGGATAGGGCAAGGACTGGTTCGCTCAATGTCAGGATAATGTGATGGAGTGGGAAATCAGGTCATTGTGCCGGTGGTCTGGTCTCCCAGTGGGGTACCACTATAAAGTCGCCATCAATGCAGTACCAATCTTGATATGACCTTAGATGCTGCCATGACGTAAAACTCAAACAAACAAACTAGATACCCTAACACTGTTAGGATATCTAGTTTGTCACAATATGTTATCGACACTACAGAGGCTATTTTGGGTTTTTAACTTTTCAATTTTGCTTTTATAATATAGTAATATCCATCTGAATATAGTCTTTATTCAGCATTATAAAACTGGTCTTCTAGCCGTGAACAATTGCAACTATTTATACAAATATATGACAGTCAGTGACAAGAACAGCATAATATAACATCAAGATATAATGTAATAAGCAAGGGTTAACTCAAGGAATCACAATGATATATTCTTCTGTTCAGCGTGTAAGATGTACATCATATTATATCAATATATTTAGCTTAACGTGGCATTACGCCAGCTTATCTGCGTGAAAATAGCTCTAAGCTGTTGCCATAAGATGTCTTGCTCAAAGGTCATGGCTACACTTATACCGCAGTGCCATCCTCCCAGTTGTAGGTTTATTTTTGTAGTCATTTTATTGACACCAATTTAGATCAGCGTATCTGTCATCCGTGTGAAAACATTGTCAATGTCATTCATTAAACTCATCCAACTTGCGTAAATACTTATCCATGTTCATTAAAGTTGCATGGTCCGATGAAACTTTTTTTTCAAAACCAAAACATTTGTCTACATTATATTATAGATATCCAACTTAAATACTGGCGCATTAGCTAAGGTTTTGGGACAGCATGGACAGAATAATCATTGACTTTATGACCCTATCCCTTTGGACACCTACTTTGACAACCATTAAAGCGGATCAGCAGTAACCAGTTCGGTCAATCTCGTGGCCTCGTTAGCCTTGCTTTCATTTCAACCAGGCTATACTTGAATTAGGTCATTCCACATCACGTGGTCTTCATGAGATGTCAATAGCGAGAGGAGTTTTGGAAAGCGTGTCAAAATTATTTTGAGTTCTTTCAATTCAAATTGCTCCGAAATTAGCAAGTTTTCATCAAAATTACTCTGGACTAATGATTAGTAGGTTATAATGATCAATTTGATATATTTATATAAAAAATAAGGTAAAGATTCCAACGCGATCGGACTATGCACCTTTAATGCAAGGATACGACTATCGATTTTGCTATGTATAATTTGACTATAAATCACCTCCTGTAGTCCTTTGGCGATCACAGGCATAATATACAGGGGATGGTTCATTCAACCGTGACTAATGCGCATAATGCTCGGTGCTTCTGCTAAGGTCACTGCACAACCCAGAGCCTGCAGCCAGTGATGCAGCAAGTGCTGAAACTGATGCTGGCTCTATTGAATGGTGACTTGATCAGTGAACCTAATGAAGCCTTGAACTCCACTGGTGCTGGGACCAGTGTCGAGATAAGTCGGTGATGGTGGTTTAACACTGATACAGCCAATGACGCACTCTTGATGTGGTGCTCATGCTGTACTCCTGTAACTACAGAATCATATACACTGGCGCCCAGAGCGATAGCTGCAGCTATGGCACTGTTGTGAAGTTAGTGTTCAAGGCGCTGTTGAAGCCACTGGTAAGTTGAATCAGTACAGAAGCCACTGATGACTACAGCCAGTACTGAAGCCATTATTAACTATAGCCAGTACTGAAACCATTACTAACTAGAATCAGTACTGAAGCCACTACTAACTAAAGCCAGTACTGAAGCCAATACTAAATAGAATCAGTACCCGAAGCCACTGCTAAATAGAATCAGTACTGAATCCACTATTAACTACAGTCAGTACTGAAGCCACACTAGCTACAACCAGTATTGACACCACTACTAAATAGAATCAGTACTGAAGCCACTACTAACTACAGCCAGTACTGAAGCCACTACTAACTACAGCCAGTACTGCAGCCACCACTAACTACAACCAATATTGAAGCCACTACTAACTACAGCCAGTACTGAAGCCACCACTAACTACAACCAGTACTGAAACCACTACTAACTACAACCAGTACTGAAGTCACTACTAACTACAGCCAGTACTGAAGCCACTACTAACTACAACCAGTACTGAAGCCACCACTAACTACAGCCAGTACTGAAGCCACTACTAACTACAGCCAGTACTGAAGCCACCACAAGCTACCTCTAAATAGAATCAGTACTGAAGCCACTACTAACTAGAATCAGTACTGAAGCCACTACTAACTACTTCCAGTACTGAAGCCACTAGTAACTACCATCAGTTCTAAAACCACTACTAACAAAGGTAAGTACTGAAGCCACTACTAACTAGAATCCGTACTGAAGTCACTACTAACCACAACAGTATTGAAGCCACTACTAACTACAACCAGTACTGAACCCACTAGTAATTACAGCCAGTACTGAAGCCACTACTAACTACAGCCAGTACTAAAGCCATTACTAACTAGAATCAGTACTGAAGCCACTACTAACTACAGCCAATAGTAAAACCACTACTAACTAGAATCAGTAGTGAAGCCACCACTAACTGCAGTCAGTAATGAATGCATTAGTAGCTACAGCCAGTACTAAGACCACTACTAACACAAGTCAGTACTGAAGCCACTACTAACTACAACCAGTACTGAAGCCACTACTAATTACAGCTAGTACTGAAGCTACTACTAACTAGAATCAGTACTGAAGCCACTACTAACTACAGCCAGTACTGAAGCCACCACTAACTACAACCAGTATTGAAGCCACTACTAACTACAGCCAGTACTGAAGCCACCACTAACTACAGCCAGTATTAAAGCCACTACTAACTAGAATCAGTACTGAAGCCACTACTAACTACAGCCCGTACTAAGACCACTACTAATTAGAATCAGTACTGAAGTGACCACTACCTGCAGTCAGTACTGAATCCACTAGTAGCTACAGCCAGTACTAAGATCACTACTAACAAAAGTCAGTACTGAAGCTACCGCTAATTAGAATCAGTACTGAAGCCACTACTAACTACAGTCATTACTGAAGCCACTACTAACAAAGGTCAGTACTGAAGCTGCCGGTAACTAGAATCAGTACTGAAGCCACTACTAACAAAAGTCAGTACTGAAGCTACCGCTAACTAGAATCAGTGCTGAAGCCACTACTAACAAAGGTCAGTATTGAAGCTACCGCTAACTAGAATCAGTACTGAAGCCACTATTTAAACCACTACTGACACTTTTCCTTACAACCTGGCTAAATATAGCCTTGAAGACAGCTGCGAATCCAGCGAATACCTTTAGTAATACAAATGAAGACACTATTATTGAAACCATCTCTAACGACACGGTCTGAGCCACTTCCAGAGGAAGTAACAAAGCCATTCGTAAGCCTTAAACCTTCGGCAATGCTATGGCCAATGACGAGCCCATTGCCAAAACCAATCATGGGGCCTCTCCTGAGACCATTGCTAAGGCCCTGTAAAAAGAAAATTCTCAGATAAGATGACCATGGAAAACCAGTTGTAAGCGTTACAACCACCAATTTTCTGAAAGCGGAGTCCAGTGCAATACCACTCGTGTGAAAAGCACCATGCCATGATTGTGCTTCGCATAGATTATCCAGCTCATTTATAAAATTCCCATTGCGTGACAACTTTGTTCAGACAAATACCGACACTCCACACTCGGTGACAAATACCAGGACTAGAAATGTCTTGGCTGCTGTTTCTATGTAGCCTTTCACCCACCGAATATTACTCACTGCGAAGATATGCCATTGACGCACTTACCAAATTAACTCTAGGCATAGCAAATAAAATGCGTTTAATACCACTAATCTTTATCAGTTAGCTAGTTGTTGGAGTTTTAGGTCCTGGCAACATCTAAGGTCATATCAGGACGGGTACCGACTTGTAACTGTGCACACTCATGGAGACTTTATAGTGCTGCCCCACTGGGGCCAGGTCAGCAGCACCATGACCGGATATCCCACGCAGGTATATTATCCTGACACCGAGCTAACCAGTCCTAACCCTATCCTAAGAATGCTGAGCGCCTGGCTAGGAAGTCCAAATATGAATATTTAAGTCATTGGTTTGACTTGACCGGTGTTCAAAACCCATGGCATCGAATCCCAGGATCTACCAAAACGGACGCTCAACGCATTCGGCCATCCCGTCTGGTGGTCTCTTTATCAATTTAGGCAGACATAGCGACATTCACCTGTGAATGACAATCTTCAATCTTAGTTGAATTCGCTGACTGACCAACTCAGAGCTGCTCAAAAGCGTCATGACTCATGGAGGCTGGAGCTCCCTAGCGGAGACTCTCCTCCTCCTCGCTGAGCTCGCTGCCTGTTGTTTTGCTGCTGGGCCCTTCCGGTTGAGCGATGGTTTACACTGCTACTGGGCTCGACCTCTGGATCCCCATCCCACTTGCCTCTATCTATAATGTGACTTTCTCAGCTCCTGGTCCCGACTGACTATTTCTTAGCCGGTCGCTACGTTGGCTCCCCCCCCGCCGCCCCCCCCCCCACCCGAACCTCCACCTCCACTCTCACCACACCCCTCCCGTATTCTCTAACCCAAACTCCTTCCACCCTCACCTCCGCCCTCTACTCTCACCCACACCCCACCCCCACCCCACTCGCACTCTCACCCCTTTCCCACCCCCACCTCCACCGTCATCCCACCCCCACCCGCACGTCCATCCCCACTCCCTCACCCCAACCCCACTATCAACCACCTCAACCTCCCCCCGGGCCCCACGTCCATCCTCACCTCCCACCCACATCCCCACCCCCAAACCCCATTCTCAGACCCACACCACCCCACCTCTACGCCCCCACCCCACCCTCACTATCACCACACCCCACCCTACCTCCACCCCACCCGCACCCTCACTCTGACCTCCATCTCAAATCTCACTCCCAAACCCATCTTTGCTTTCTACATCAGGTCGTCCCTACTCATCCCCCCCCCCATTTCCACCCCACCCCCACCTCCACCTCCATCCCCACTCATCCCCCACCCCACCACCCCCACCTCCACCCTCACTCCGGACCCCATCTGTCATCTGTCATCCGTACTCATCTTCACGTATATCCCCATAGGCTATTCACCACCACAGCCTGCATGCAATAATTATACAGTCAGCTCGCATTAGTCCGACGACATTTAATTTGGAGATCTCGATATATCACCAGATGGGATGGCCGAATGAGTTAGAGCATCTATCTCCCCTCCTGGTAGATCGTGGGGTCATGGGAGTGAGTAGGTTCGAACCCTGGTCGAGTCAAACCAATGACTTAAAAATTGATACTTGTCGCTTCCTAGACAGGCGCTCGGCATTATTAAGACAGGGCAAGGACTGGTGTGCTCAGTGTCAGGATAATGTGACTGAGTGGTATCCCAGGTCATGGTGCTGGTGGCCTGGTTTTCCAGTGGGACAGCACTATAAAGTTGCCATGAGTGCGCACTGTCACAAGTCAGTACCCGTCCTGATATGACCTTAAATGTTGCTAGGATGTAAAACAACAACAAACAAACACTATATCCGACCAAAAATACATAGATACATTTCGGCCAATACACTTTATCCCTCTGATCTTCTAAATAGTTTCATCTGATAACGTGGTAGTCTGCACTACCCTTTTAAGCAAGGAGCCACATCTGGATAGGATGATTGCATCAAGGAGCCTAGATAGTGTACTGGTTAGTGCACTAACCCTGGAATAGTAGAAGATGCGGGTTTGAGTTATCCTGTCACTCTATCTTTACTAATTTCTTTTACGCTCAATTAAAACGAAAACCAAGATTTGAGGAAATACAAGGTCAACAGTGCCATATCATAGAATATAGCACTGTTAATCGGTTTATGAGAGAGAATATATCGTAATATGGAACTTCTATTAGCTTAGTTAGTCAGTTTGTAACAGAATATATCACTGTAATATAGAACTTGTATCGACTTAGTTAATAATTTTATAACAGAGAATATATCACTGTAATATGGAACTTCTATTGGCTTAATCAGTTTATAACAGAGAATATAGCACTATAATATGGAACTTGTATATGCTTAGTTAATCATTTTATAACAGAGAATATATCGCTGTAATATGGAACTTATATTGGCTTAGTTAGTTTACAACAGAGAATATAGCACTGTCATATGGAACTTTTATTGGCTTAGTTTGTTGTTGTTGTTTTACGTCCTAGCAACATCTAAGGTCATATCAGGATGGGTACCGACTTGTGACAGTGTGCACTCATGGCGACTTTATAGTGCTGTCCCACTGGGAAACCAGTCCGCCGGTACCATGACCTGATATCCCACTCAGTCACATTATCCTGACACTAGGCCAACAGGTCCTATCCTAATAATGCCGAGCGCCTGGCTCGGAAGTGACAAGTACCAATTTTTAAGTCATTGGTTTGACTCGACCAGGGTTCGAACCCACGACCCCACGATCTACCAGCACGGGAGATGGGCGCTCTAACTCATTCGGCCATCCCATCTGGTCGGCTTAGTTACTCAGTTTGTAAGTGAGAATATAGCACTGTAGTATAGAACTTGTATCGGCTTAGTTAATCAATTTATAACAGAGAATCTATCACTGTAATATGGAACTTATATTGGCTTAGTCAGTTATTAACAGAGAATATAGCACTGTAACAGGGAACTTCCATTGGCTTAGTTAATCAATTTATAACAGAGAATATATTACTGTATTATGGAACTTCTGTTGGCTTAGTCAGTTTATAACAGAGAACATAGCACTGTAATATGGAACTTGTATTGGCTTACTCGGTATATAACAAAGAATATAGCACTGTAACATGGAACTTCTATTGGCTTAGTTAATCAATTTATAACAGAGAATATATTACTGTATTCTGGATCTTCTGTTGGCTTACTCGGTATATAACAAAGAATATAGCACTGTAACGTGGAACTTATATTGGATTAGTCAACACTGCACCCCACAGGGGAAGTTAGCACTATAAAGCACTATAAAGCACTATAAAGCAATCGTGCTATCCACCCTAATATATGGAGCCGAGGCCTGGACAGTGCACAGATGACAGGTGAAAAAGCTGCATGCCTTCATGATGCGACATTTGCATTCAATCATGAGGTTAACCTGGAAGGACAAAGTGACAAATAAGGAAATACTCGAACGGACGGGGCTGCCCTCCATGGAAGATCTTCTGATCAAAAAGAATCTCCGGTGGACTGGGCACCTCATGAGGATGTCATCCGACAGGCTACCAAAGCAGATCCTCTACTCTCAACTGTCTTCTGGTTACAGAAAGAGAGGGCGCCCTCGTCTCCGGTTCAAGGATACCATCAAGAGAAACGTGAAGCTGAGAGACATTAAGACCGACTCATGGACATCACTCTCACAGCAGAGAGCTAAATGGAGAGCGGCAGTCAAGTAATGAAAGCAGTCTTTGTTGCATCACGACTGACAGCATGATGATGATGATGGGTGTGCACTGTCACAAGTCGGTTCTCCTCCTGATAAGATACTGGATGTTGTTAAGGTGTTAGACTCTAACCACCCAATCAACATCGTCACCACCACGAGTTAAAGCTTGGCCAATCAAATTTGTTTATACCTTCCATATCCGGGCTGTTCCTTTATGCACTACCCCCCCTCCATACCTTTCCCCTGACGACCAGACGCCTCACCAGCTCACAGTTTATTCATCAGAACATACATTTTTTAAGCGCCGAGGCATTGGTCTTCTGGCCATTTACATTACATTGTAAATATGTAGTTGAGCGGGTACTTAGGTAGGCCATATTAGTAGACTATGAAGGAGGTTAGTATGTTACTAACTGTTAGTGGGTTAGAGATAATAAGTTCAGTATTATGGGCTAAGATGGTGGGTCATCACACAAACTGTGCTGCTACTATGTGTACGGTGTATGTGATGGGGGTGGGTGAGAGAATGGAGCCCCCCCCGCCCCCCCAAGTCCCCACCCTTTACCCAGTATGCTCTGTCGCCTGATATATATATATACTATAGAGGGTGGTTAGTTGCCTGTACAGCTGAGGTAAATAATTGAGCGACGCTTCTAGGGCTGATATTTAATAGGAATAAAACAACAAAAAACACGATGTACCCTGTGAAATATGTGTATCCTACATCTGATTTCATCACATTCCACAGATACGATATGCGTTAAGTGGCGCGTATACATGCCACATGTATACGATACACAGTGCCTGCTTTGAAACCCTACTTTCCTGTGAAATCTTACTTACAGGAATACAAATGCACTCACGATAATGTATCGCTCCTTACATGACATAATTTCACTTCATGTATATTGTGTGCCGTCTACGAAGAATTCAAACCTATGAAATGATTTTCACAGTCCCACAACCATTTTAATTTTCTATAAGTATTGCACCTTGTTTGCTTTTTCTTTGTTCGAATTTTATGTTCTCGCAATGTCTAAGGTCATATCAAGGTGGGTACCGACTTGTCACAGTGCACCCTCATGGCGACTTTATAGTGCTGCTCCACTGGGAGACCCGGCAGCCAGCACCATGACCTAATTTCCCACTCAGTCCCATTATCCTGGTACCGAGCAAACCAGTGTGTGCCTTATCCTATTAATGCCATGGCAACTTTATAGTGCTCCTCCACTGGGAAACCAGGCCACCAGCACCATACGCCGATATCTCACTCATTCACATTATTCAGACACTGAGTCAACCAGTCTGTGCCTTATCCTATTAACATCGAGCGCCTGTCTATGAAGTGACAAGTATCAATTTTGTGAGTCATTGGTTTGACTCGACTGGGAGTCGAACTCCTGACTTTCTGCACGAGAGGCCTGTGCTCTATCGATTCGGCCACCGTGTCCGAGCACGGCCTCATTAATATTGAGGATTGAGAGGGCGTTGTTCACACAAGACAGATAGACTACATCACGGTTCCAGCGGCGCGGTGCATTGTGGGATGGGTCAGAGCAAAACAACCCCCCCAAAAGCACATGGCACATGCTAATACACCATTAGACAGTTTGTCGATAGAAAGCCCGAGCCTACACTTTTACCGACCCAAGGGATTTTTAACCTCCCACACCACATAGACATGGTATGAGAGCAACCGGCCTTTGATGACGCTGTAAGTTATACACAGCGGTGGAAATCCAAATTGGCAGAGATGGGGGCATGGGGAATCGAACCACCGACCTTCAGATTAGGAGTCTGACCTAGAAAAAAGTCAGACACTCTAACCACTCCGCCACAGAGAACACCACCAAGTGTGTGGTGGTCTGGTGGTTTGGGGGTGTGGGGTGTGGTGTGTGTGGGGCCATGGGGGTGGGTCTGTGGGTGTTTGGGTGTGTGGGTTGTAGTGGGGGTGAGGATGTGAGGTACGAGGTGTGGTAGGGGTGTGTGGTGGTTTGGGTGTGTGGTGGTATGGGTGTGTGGGGTGTATGTGTGGGTGTGTGGTGGGGAATGTGGGTGTGTGGGGTGTGTGGGTTGTAGTGGGGGTGAGGATGTGAGGTACGAGGTGTGGTAGGGGTGTGTGGTGGTTTCGGTGTGTGGTGGTATGGGTGTGTGGGGTCTGTGTGTGGGTGTGTGGTGGGGAATGTGGGTGTGTGGGGTGTGTGGGTTGTCGTCATGAACTCCTTTACCGTAGCTTGTAGTAACCTTTATTGTAAATAGCTAACTTGGAGGATATTTAAAGTGAAGACATGCGAGATTAAAGCTGCATAGTCCGATGAAGCATCAAATTTTCAAAACCAAAGCAGTTATCTATAATTGGTTCTACATATCTAAGATTGGATACCGATGCTCTTATTAAGCATCTGTCGCCACATATAAGGGAATACTGGGTCAGTTTAATAGAAGCTGTTACTGCAGAACCCTATGGTATCAGAGTTTTGGTGTGGTTGCCAAAACTAACTTGACATGGTTGCACTTCAAATATCTCAAAGTGTATTCCTTTTGAATAAAAGTTAATTGAAGCTCAAGTAAGGGCCATGATAACAATCTATTTAATATATTTATCTCAGAAAAATGACAGAAACTCAAAACCATCGGACTATGCAACTTTAATGTTAGTGTGCACAATGAAATATTGGACACCATAGGAGTCAGCAAAAATGTTCTATTAAATTTAGTTCTGTGCAGGAACAACTGCTTAATAACTGCCCTAGTATCTAAGTTGAATATCTCAGATAGAATCTAAGTCAGTGGTTTGGTTGTGGAAATGTTATGCTTTCATTGAACTATTCAGATTAAAATTTAGTATCGGGTATACTCCACCTTCGAGGGACAGCTAGGAGATTGTTGAATTGTTAAGAGCATTAGCTGGAGTTAGTGGGTTCGAAACCCAGTCGAGTTAAATCACTGACTTACAAAACTGATATTTGTTGCTGCCTAGCCAGACGCTCGACACTACTAGGATAGGGCAAGGACCAGTTGGCTCAGTATCAGGATAATGTGACTGAATGGGTCAAGGTGCCAGGGGCCCGGTCTCCTGAAGAGTTAGCACTATAAAGTGGCCATGAGTAAGCACTGTCACAAGTCGGTAGGTACATATCCTGATATGGCCTTAGATGTTGCTAGGATGTAAAACCTATAAATGCTACATCCGTATTAGGTGTAATAAATAGCATGGCTCATATGATGAATATTGAGCATCAAGTAAATGTCTCAATTGTTTATCGGGCGTGAAGGCCGAATCGGTAGAGCGTGGACCTTGCGTGCGGAAGGTGGGAAATTCCAGTCCCGGTTGAGACAAACCAATTGTAAAGTTGAATCCGTTACTCAACTAATAGATTTACCACTCGTCGTGGTCACCAATTATGTAAAGACTAGGTCTCCCATTTTTTAGAATGGCTAAAGCTCGAATCTGTGGTTGTGTAGGCAGACTATAGTGAAATCAATACAGACAAAGAGAAAGGAAGAGTATAAAGTGTGAAAGAAGACATAGAGTCAAGCCCTCTGATTTATTATTTATATGGCACATGGGTTCATTGTAGAGTATCACCATACCCTTTTCCCCCAATAGGAAACAAGCATTCTTGGCTCTACCAATAGGGATCCAGCATTCCTGGTCCCCATGGTTACCAGTGATCTGCCCACCACCACCAAGCTGTGTGGCTCCCCTGGCCACCACCTGCCTTGAGCCTGAGTGTGGTGATCCTACCTCGCAGAAGGGCTAGGGAATAGGCCCTGAGTGCCCCTTACACACAGCCCTGCCAGCACCACTATGTCTATTTACATCTCACTCAGGCACCACCAGCACCTACATATATATGCATACATGCACCTGGTCACGTATACCCGATCAGTAATAGAACATTTGCATTCCCCCCGATGCCGAAAATCGGAATATTTTACACAATGACTTATAAAAGTGATGCTTGTCGCTTCCTAGCCTGGCAATCAGCATCAATAGGATAGGGCAAGGACTGGTCTGATCAGTGTCAGGATAATGTGCCTCAGTGGGATATCCCATCATGGTACTGGCGGCCTGATTTCCCAGTGGGGCAGCACTATAAGTCGCCATGAGTGCACACTGTCACAAGTCGGTACCTGTCCTGATATGACCTTTGATGTTGCCAGAACGTAAAACTCCAACAACCAACCAACCCATTTATGCAGAAAAACGTCGTTGCACTAGCAATACTGTGAATCTGGTATGTGTGTCATGGCTTTGTTCTGGAGAGAGACTTCCCCCACCGCACTCCACCATCTCCTCCCACCACCCCCTCCTTTAACACTCACACACACCTTACACACAGCACACACACACACCACTACACACAGAAACATGCACCTGGCACTGGTGAACATTATAGGCTCAGCCTTACATGACGTCATCTGTGACTCTTTAGCAGTAATCACTGGTGTAAAAATACTGATGTTGAGTTGGTTGGTTGTTGGAGTTTTACGTCCTGGCAACATCTAAGGTCATATCAGGATGGGTACCTACAGACTTTTGACAGTGTGCACTCATGGTGACTTTATACTTATAAGTGCTGCTCGACTGGGTGACCAGCTCACCAGCACCATGACCTGATATCCCACTCAGTCACATTACCCTGACACTCAACCAACCAGTCCTTTCCGTATCCTAATAATGCCGAGAGCCTGGCTAGGAAGTGACAAGTATCGATTTTATAAGTAATTGTTTTGACTCAACCAGGGCTCGAAACCTGTGTGTTCGAATCCCACGATCTAACCAAAAAGGGAGACGGACGCTCAACTCAATGGGCCATCAGGTCTGGTGTGATGGTAATGGTGATGGTGATGATGGTAGTGGTCGTGGTATAGGTGTGAATGGTAAGGGTGCACTGGGAGTGGACTTGCGCGTTATGGTGGATTATAGCCACCATTTTAGTGGCCTTTGTCACCATGTACGGCATAACCCCGGGCCCGGGATGTACACGCAGGAATCTCCGGCAAGCGGCCGTCGAACGGCGGGGGCGGGACGGGGGCGGAGCGGGGGGCGGGGCGGAGGGAGGGGGTGGCGGTGACTGGAGACCTAATTTAACACTCTGCACGTGCGCTGTTTGGAAGGCCAAAGGCCACGTGCGTGTTAATGTGCGTGTGTGGTCACGTGACTGTGTTCACGAGCGGAAGTGAGAGGCAGCGTCTGTAAAGCTCGCCTTACACTGCACGATAATTTGTCTGGAATTGCATTGGTTGGTTGTTAGAGTTTACGTCCTGGCATCATCTAAGGTCATATTAGACTGGGTGGCTACGGAATTGTGCTGGTGCACACTCATGGTGACTTTATAGTGCTGCCCCACTAGGAGACTAGGCCAACAGCACCATGACCTGATATCTCACTCAGTCACAATATCCTGACACTGAGCCAACCAGTCCTTGCCCTATCCTAATAATAACGAACGTGTGGCTATGAAGCGACAAGTATCAATTTTTAAGTAATTGGTTTGACGCGAACAGGGTTCGAACCCGGGGTTGGAATCCCATGATCTACCAGGAAGTGCGTTCTGTATTTCAATATTGTTATCAAAGGAACGTGGCTGAATGGCTAGTTCCTGGATTTCCCACTATCCGAAGCTGGCGCCCCCTACTGGAACTGTTGCCCATCCGGTATGCTAGGGGGCACCACCAACACTCCGGCCTCACCTGCCTTCCCATCATAATTTGCCAGATTTCTTTTTCATAGAAAGGTGATCGGTAATTATGTTTCCAGATTCATGGAATGTTTTTTTTGTTTTTTTTTGTGATAGTGTATTTATGCTGCCTATAACGGTTAAATGTTATGACTTGTTTTTTTCCTGCTAGACCATAATAGTCTCATGGTTCCCCTTGTTTTGTTACTTTCAGTTGTATAACTATCTACTGCATTCGTTCTCTGTTTGTAAGCATTCTCCCACATCTCCCCGTTCTCTCCTCTGTTAGTTCTACAATTGGTTGGTTGTTTGACTATCTGTAGTTATTTTCCCTGACTGCCTTCACTTTGTTGTGTTAGTGGTCATTAGTTTTGGTTTAATGTTGTAAAACAAACCAACATGCTGATGTTTGATATTGGCTCTTGGCATGTGTGGGGTATATATGCCTTGTAAACTATCACCAATTCGACAGGAAGTTAGAATAGAACGTTTCCATGGAGCATGCGCGTTTAGTCACACAAATGTGGGATGCTGCACGAGGTCACGGGGTTCGACTGAGCAAACCAAAATGTATGCTTATCACTACTTTGCCTGTACCTTGACATTGCTACCACACCCCGCACCCACACAACACACCCACACCACACCCACACAACACACCCACACAACACACCTCAAACCACATACATCCAACCCTAAACAATACATACGCAACCCACACCACTCACCCCCAACACACACCACATACCTCACACCACCACCCCCACAACTCACACCCACACCACCCCCACACCCCACACCTCACACCACCCACCCCACACCAACACCCCACACCACACACCACACTCCTCAGACCACACACCTCAGAACAAATTCCCCCAACCCTACACAATACACCCACAGCCCACACTACACACCACACACCCACATCCCTCACCCCTCACCCCACACCCTGCACCACCCCCACACCACATACCCCACACCACACCCCTCAGACCACACACCTCAGAACAAATACCCCCAACCCTACACAATACATCCACAGTCCACACCACACACCACACACCACACACTGCACCCCACCCACCGCACCACCACACACTGCACCCCACCCACCACACCACAAACCCCACGCCGACACCCCACACCCACACCCCACACTCACATCACACCCCCACACGCCCTACACCCACAGCCCACACCCCACACATAACATCCATATCCCTCACCCCACACCCCACACCCCACATCCACCACTATCCACCACCCACACACACCCCACTCCCCACCTCACCTTATGCCTCTCCAGCATTACCATTCTCATGGAACCACCTGGGCTCGCGCCCCATTTCCCCACCAACCCTCCCCGTCCCTCGTCCCCCTTCCCCCTCTCTCCTCCCTCCTATCGTCGACCCGCAACTTTATCGAAATGGCGCAAGGTTCACAAAAGCCTCATATGTCAATGTCATGCATCAGTAAATGCAGATTCGGGAAAGAAAAACAAGCCCACTCAACACCTGCACCAACACAGCGATTGTTGTAACCCCCCTAACCTCGCCCCCCCCCTCCCCCACATAAAAACCAACAAGAGTAGCCCCCCACACTCCTATATGGCCAGATGCAGCAACCCATTGAACATCCTTAGCCACATACAGTTAGTCCCTCACACTAATCATATAGATGATTCTTGTCGCTTCATAGCCTGGCACTCGTCATTATAAGGACTGGTTGGCTCGGTGTCAGGATAATGTGACTCAGGGGGATATCAGGTCATGGTGCTGGCAGCCTGGTCTCCCAGTGGGGCAGCGCTATAAAGTCGCCATGAGTGCGCATTGTCACAAGTCGGTATCCGTCCTGATATGACCTTAATAATGAATTGCGCCGGTGTAGGACGTTCAAAACACTACCCCGTTGAAAACACTACGGTAGTGTTTTCAACCTAAGTTGAAAACACTATTGTTAAGTTCAAAACACTACCCCTACATACGTCCAAAACACTACCCAACTTCAAAACAATATCATAACACGGCAGTGGGGGCTGTAAGTGTAATGACCAGGCTGCCAGCACCATGACCTGATATCCCACTCAGTCACATTATCCTGACATCGAGCCAACCAGTCCTTGCCCTATCTTAATAATGACGAGCGCCAGGCTATGAAGCAACAAGTATCAATTTTTAAGTCATTGGTTTGACTTGACAAGAGTTCAAACCCATGACCCCGGTGGTGTTCGGGCGTGATAAGTATCAAAATGTGTCAAAATGTTGCGATGTCGAGTCAAAGGCTGCCGGACAAACAAACATTAAACGGACATGAAACGTACATGAACGGATAGCCAACGGAAGATAAGCGGACTAAACAAACTCAAACCAGACAAGAACAGTAGACGTCAATCCGGTGGCATCCGTTCCAAGTTTTGTGCATGCTCAAAACTTGTAACGGATCAGGCCGGATATCAACGGATATGCAATGGGCACAAACCACACTTTGCCAGATATCAATGGACTTTGTTCGGTTTCTTTCTGTTTCCCCAATACGGTGATGTGTGACAGAGCCTTAAGCATTAAATGACTATTTAAAAGAGCCTAGGTGGTGTAATGGTTAGCACACTGGCCTAGAAGGTATGAGAGGTGGGTTTGATTCCTTTTCTAGGCACTATATTTCCCATTTCATCACCCCCACAACACACATAGTATATATATATATGTATATATGCATATATATACATACATATGTATATATGTATGCATGCATATATATATATGCATATATATATATCTGATAATCCGGGTGGAATCTGGAAACATAATTAAATATCGGATTCCCAATTGAAGACAAAAACAACCATAATGGAATGACACATTTCATGCACACGTTGGTTGGTTGTTGGAGGTTTACGTCCTGGCAACATCTAATGTCATATCTAAAGTCTGAATGGATGGGTAAAGTGAATTTAAACGGGCCAACGCTGAAGGCCAGCATTGGCAGACAGCCAAATGTCAAAGCCCACTTTAAATCAGTTCCCCGTCCTGATATGACCTTAGATGTTGCTAGGACGTAAAACAACAACAAACAAACAAACAAACATTAAATCAGTTCACCCACCTATGATAATTAGTGCGATACCTCGGTACATCGGTACATCGGTACACCGATTCATAGGTATACATCGGCCTATCGGTACGTGGATACATACGTCCTTAGGAGTAGAAAACACATAGCTATATACATAGGTAGCTGTGTACATCGGTACGAGTACTAGGAGGCAAATAGGTACATAGTTACATAGATAGGCCTACATATATATAGGTTCATAGGTACATCGGTACGAGTAGAAATACATAGGTACATATGTACATAGGTGCATATTTACATAGGTAGATATATACAGTATAACCCCGTTAAACCAAACTTGAAGGGACCCTAGAAATTTGTTTGGAGTAACCGATCATTGGTTTAACCGAGCTTTGACTTTGACTCGGCTTTGGCAAAACTGGGGTGCATTATGAATGTACAATGTATGTGGACACTATGATTATTGTTTTTTTATGTATATACAGTTTAACCCCATTAAACCAACCTCGGCTAAATCAAACGATCGGTTAATCCAAACTTCTTTCGGCAACCTGGCAAAATACTACCAGAGAAGTTCACAACTATGATCGAGGGTCTACATACAGGAATGATGGCGAACGTTAGTGCTGGAGGGGAAGTCTCGGAATCGTTCGGGGTTACCAATGGGGTCAAGCAAGGTTGTGTACTGGCCCTCACGCTCTTCTCCATCTTCCTATCAGCAATGCTAGACAAGGCTTTCCGAGATATGGGGGATGGCATCTATATACAGTCCAGACAGAGCGCTGACCTATTCAATGTCGCACACTTCAGAGCGAAGACCAAGACTACTCAGATACTGGTGAGAGAGCTACTATTTGCAGATGACAGTGCACTGGTTGCCCACTCTGCTGAAGAGACCCAGAAAATAGTGGACGCTTTCTCCGATGCATCAAAGAAGTTTGGCCTGAAAATTAACATCAAGAAGACGGAGGTGCTGTACCAACCCAACTCTACAAGAACCCAACTCTACAAGAACCCGGTACATATGCACATAGATATATAGATATGTATGTGCATAATGTCATCATCATCATGCTGTCGGTCGCGATGTGACAAAGACTGCTTTCATTACTTGACTGCCGCTCTCCATTTAGCTCTCTGCTGTGAGAGTGATGTCCATGAGTCGGTCTTAATGTCTCTCAGCTTCAGGTTTCTCTTGATGGTATCCTTGAAGAGACGAGGGCACCCTCTCTTTCTGTCATTTCATGAAAGCTGCCTGCAAAAGTGTTGAAGTGCTGCTGGCTTTTGCAAGTTACCAGCGGCACTCTCTCGGGGAGCAAATAGAGGTTTCACACCGGCAAGAACATGTCAAGACAGGCGCAAAACTATTTGTCCCTGCAGTGGCTGGTCGGGAGATGTTGGGAGTTCCATACATCAACCGCCCTTAATGCTGCCACAGTGGCATGGTTTTTCTGTTTAGGGTTTGCTCCCTTAGCCTTCAGTTCTGTCAACCACCTGTACCACAAGGCAGTAGTTTACAACTCTGCAAGGCAGGGGCATATGTACATAGATATATAGGTATATATGTGCATATATAGTATATATGTGCATATATAGTACAGGTATGCGGGTATTACAGTACCTACCTGCTAAAATACCTCAGGGAGTTTGACGCACCTGCCTTGCAAAGTTATAAACCACTGCCTTGTGGTGTACAGGTACTTGATAGAACCAAAGGCTAAGGGAGCAAACCCTAACAGAAAACCATACTTCCGTGGCAGCATTAAGGGCGGTGATGAATGGAACTCCCAACATCTCCCGACCAGCCACTGCAGGGACAAATAGTTTGCGCCTGTCTTGACGTGTTCTTGCCGGTGTGAGACGTCTATTTGCTCCCCGAGAGAGTGCTGCTAGTAACTTGCAAAAGCCAGGAACACTTCAACACTTTGCAAGCAGCTTTTATGAAATGCACAACCGCACAAAATAGCGGCGCTTAAGAAATAAAAGCAGTCTTTGTCGCATTGCGACTGACAGCACGATGATGACACGATGATGTGCATATGTACAAGTCGAAGGCACATGTGTACATATGTATCAAAGTAACACGTGTGTAGTGATGGATGTGAAGAGGAACCGTTTGACGTGCCTGTTCTCTACACACAGTCACGCCGATTACAATACCAGTCACACCGCGCCGACGCCATTGTGTGAGTCGACTTCCAGGCGGGTGCAATCACTCAGGCAGGTCTGACGTAATTCTGTGTGAACAGTTTTCACGGGGAGCAGCAGGCCCGTCGGCAAAGGGGAGCAGGCCGGGCGGCAGCGGGGGGGGGGGGGGGCAGCAGGTCGGGGCCGGGGCGGCAGAAGGGGGGGGGGCAGTCGGGAGACTGGGGGGAAGGGGTGAGGGAAGAGAGGCCCCGGGCGGCAGGGGGGAGGGAGAGGCCGGGCGACAGGGGGGAGCAAAAACCGGGAGGGTGGGGGTGGGGGGTGGGAGGCGGGACGCTAGAGAGGAGCCTGCCGGGTGGCAGGGGGGTGGGCGGCTGGGGGACCAGGCGGCTAGGGCGGGGGGGGGGGGGGGGAGGCGCAGGCCGGCTGTCTGGGGTAGCACGTCGGCCGGCAAGGGGGAGCAAGCTGGGCGGCAGGGCGGAGTAGGACGGGCGGCCTGGGGGTGCAGACCGGCCTGTTGAGGGGAGCAGGCCGGCTCCTTAATGGAGCTGCGCTCGGCACATAGCTAGGTCACACTCCCCCCCCCCCCCGCCCACATCACACACACACACGCCCGAGTGGGCCGTAAACCTTTAGAGGCGTACGTCTCTAACAGGATGCTCGCACATCCACACCTGCCCAAAGACATATATTACAGACCCTACACCACACCTCACACACCACCCCTGCGACCCCCACCACTTCTACCTAACAGATTCAACACCTGAGGCTTCACCACCACATCCACTGGGTGTAGTGGCCGAATCGGTAGAGCGCGGGCTTCCGTGCGGGAGATTGCGAGTTAGGTTCCCGGGCGAGTCAAACCAATGAATTATAAAATTGCTATTTGTCATTTCCTAGCCTGGCGCTAGGCATTAATAGGATAGGGCAAGAACTGGTTAGTTCAGTGTCACGATAATATGACTGAGTGGGATATCGGGTCATGGGCTGATTTCCCAGTCGGGCAGCACTATAAAGTATCTATGAGTGTGCATTGTCACAAGTCGGTACCCATCCTGATATGACCTTAGATGTTGCCAGGATGTAAAACTCCAACAACCAACGAACAACCACCACAACAACCCACCGCCACCATCACATCCCCTACCCCTACCATCCCACCACCTCCACCTAACAGATTCACCACCAACACCCCCCACCCGCACCCGGTATCACACCTACCACCTCGACCACACCGCCACTATTGGCCACGTGACCCGATATTCCCACTCAGTCACATTACCCTGACATCGAGCTAACCAATCCTTGCCCCCATCCTGCTGATGCTGAGAACCAGGCGAGGTAGCAACAAGTATACATTTTTTAAGTCACTGATTTGATCTCGGCTGGTCGTTTGAACCCACAAGAAGTCAGCCAGTGCTGTTAGACTTATACCCCTGTCACACTACGACGTAACGAGCCAACGTGAGCCTAACGTGACGATTTTTCGTCATTACGTTGCCGTACGTTGGGTTACGTTATGATGACGTCATAATGACGTTAGAGTGACGTCGAGCTACGTCATGTTACGTCGTGTTACGTCGGCGCGCGTCAAGGTTTTGAACCTGTTCAAAACTTTCGACGTATCTCGACGTGAAGCCGTTACGTCGGGATGACGTGACAATGACGTTAGGTAGACGTTCCGCGATCGTTATAGCAGCGTAAATGACGTTAGAGTCACGTTATGTCACGTCAGACCGACGGCCCGGGTGGGAGCAACGTGTGGGCAGCGTTTTGCACGTTACGGTCACGTTACGGTCACGTTACGGTCACGTTACGGTCACGTTACGGTCGTTACGGTCACGTTACGGTCACGTTACGGTCACGTTACGGTCACGGTTACGGTCACGTTACGGTCACGTTACGGTCACGTTACGGTCACGTTACGGTCACGTTACGGTGGCGTTACGGTCACGTTACGTCCACGTCGCACCCGTTACGGCGACGTTACGCTCATGTTACACTAACGCCCGGTCACGTCGCCAATTACCCCTCCCCCTTAACGTTGTCACGTTACAGCTAAGGTCACGACGTACACCAACGTTACTTTCACGTTACGCTCACGTCCACAATTTGCATATTACGCCCATAACGTCGACGTAATATAATTATTTTCACGTTCTGCCTACGCTGACGTAGTCACGTCGTAGTGTGACAGGGCCATATC